>JAMZEH010000051.1:1302500-1320000 GCA_024699665.1 Ostrea denselamellosa
CAGACTCTCTGCTCATTGGAGATTTACGGAAACTGTCGAGCATGTATTTGAACGAGACTAGTTTAACTGTCGGTACCCTCTGTTTCTCTGTTTTCAGTCGTACGAAGTCCAAAAAGGAGTTCTTAGTAATCGACTCATTAGTTGCTTCAAAAGAAACATGTATTCGAATTTTATTGACTGCCAATATCTTCGAGACTTTGACTTACAATATGTAATTCAAAAACTCAATTTGTATAATTGTATAATTATGATCATTTTAGCAGATTTTAGCAAATTCTCGTATAGTAAACAATAATACACATGAACAAGTTATGAGTTTCCATAGATAAAAGTATATTATATTAAGATGTTTATACGCTTACTTTTTTATCTGTTTATTTTTTTTCAGTTGTTTTAAATTGCATACGGAATGTAAATACAAATAGATAGATAGACTGTGTATGTTAAATATGACTCTCAATATCCTGTTTACATCCACTTCGTTATATTTCCGGCATTAAATGAATTGGTTTGTCCTCATTGTGTATACAAAGTTTATTACTCTTTCTGTTGGATTCAAATATCACGGAGTATATATAAATGTATCCTGGACTTCCTCACTCATAATATGAACGTAATGATAATAATAATAATACTATATTTATAATAATAATACTATATTTATAATAATAATACTATATTTATGTAGCACCCTGTCATACATTTGTATGCTCAAAGGTGCTTTACAGTACATAAAAGAATCAAATAAAACATTGAAATAAAATTATATACACATAAGATACAATACATATGCTAATTTCGTATAAAACATCAGTTTAAGGGCATATTAAAGTAAAGATGATGAGATAATGTTGATGAGATTTTTTTTTTTGTGGATGAATTAAAACTATATATAAAAAACATTGATGGAGGCTAGTTACTGAAAACCTGATGGAAAAAATGTTTTCAATGACTTCTTGAAGGCGCACAGTAGTTTACAATCCCTCGCATGTTCTGGAAGGGCATTTCACAGTTTCGGAGCTGTTGACAGGAAGCACTGATCCCCGTATGTAACAGTTCGACTGTTAGGAACTACTAGAGTGACCGATCCTTGTATAGACCTAAGATTTCGGGTAGGTCTATATACATCTAGTAATCGTTTGTTATAAATTGGACACTCATCATGTAAGGCCTTTTAAGTATAAGTAAGTATCTTAAACTGTGTCCTATGCTGCACAGGCAACCAGTGTAGTTCTCGTAGTACTGGAGTGATGTGGTCGTAACGAGAGGTCCTGGATATGAGACGTGCGGTAGTGTTCTGAACTTGTTGGACCTTGCTCAGAACTGTCTTTGGTATACCAACCAGGAGATCGTTACAGTAATCTAACCTTGATGTAGATCGGGAGTTCACAAGTGATTTAGCTGCTTCTATTGTTAAATATTTTCTGATGTGGCCTAGTTGCCGCAACTGTGCATAGTAAGATCTACTAATAGAGTTCACTTGTAGCTCCATATCCATCTTGGAGTCAAAGATGACACCAAGATTTCGAACGCAGATTGAAGGATTAATTTGTGAGTCACCCATAGCAACTGAAATGTCTTTAATGAGGTTTGCATTACGACCGGATGGGAACACAATGGCCTCTGTCTTATCCATGTTGGGTTTCAACATACTGCCATGCATCCAAGACACGATGTCGTATAGACCACGCTCAATACGATGTAATGTGTCTGTCTGTGTTGTTATGCCCGTAGGCTTAAAAGACAGGTAAAGGTGAGAGTGATCCGCATAAAAATCAAGTCCATGACATCTACAGACGGAACCAATTGGTTTTGTGTACATTGTGTAGAATTTGGGACCCAGTACTGATCCTTGAGGCTCACTAAAAGTCATTTCCACTGGCTTTGACTTGGTACCATCTATGCAGACCGTTTGGTGACGGTAATTTAGATAAGATGATATCCAGCCTTGTGGTTTGCCTGTTATTCCGGAAAGATGTTCTGGTCTTCCAACAGTGTGTTGGAGTACCCTTGGACACGATTTGTGCTCCTTTATTAGCGAACCTGCTTTTATATTCTTACGAGTTAGAATTAATTCAAAAGATTCTACATAAGATGAAGAAATACCTTGCTGGGACCTTCAACTTGACATTAAGATATATCGAGTGAACTTGAAATAAAAAACACCACAGAGTCTTCCACATCTTCTACTTTTTTATTTTACTGAATATAAATGTTAACGAGAAGGGGTGGGAGCTCTGTGACCTAGTGGTAGAGCATCATGCTCAAAATCACAGGGCCTCTCACCTCTAGTCATACGGGTTCGATTGTGGCTCTCGTCGATATTTGTAAGAAAGTTTGCCAGTTTACTTTCGGTAGATTGGTAGTCTCTTCCTGGGTACAATATATCTGGGTTCTCTCCTCCACCAATAAAAGAAACTGGATGCCACCAGATCAATAAAAAAAACTTTTAAGAGTGGCGGAAAATAGCTATCAATCAATCAATAAATGTTAACGACAAACTGACAAAAGGAATGACATCAGATTCCCAAATACGTTGATATGACAGTGATTCCAACAGTTCCATTTAAAACCAGCATTTAGCAAATGCTATCGTTATAGCAATCTAATTTACTAATAAAACCTGTCACCAGGCCGACTACTGACTGGCGTGTTTCATACCAATTTGATAGGTCGTTTTTCATATATATATTGGCGAACGGCCAACAAGGGATGCTTACCCCTCCTAGAACCCTAATCCAGTCTCTGGTCTCGGGAATCTTGGTTTGCCCTCCTCTTAATTTTGTTATTTGTTTGTATTACGTCCCTCTGAGAATTTCTCGCTTATATTGAAACGTACCAGCTGTAAGTAAAGTACCACAAATTTAGACCAATGCTTAGCGGTCAGGGCCGTAGCAGTGAAGGTACTTTAAGGTGCCAACGCCTACCGTGACACAGGACCTCCGTTTTTTAAGGTCATATCCGAAAGACCCGTGACTCTCACTTCTAAATGCCGAGCATTTGGCGAAGGAGCAATTAGTAGGTATATTTACATATTAGGTTTGATGAGGCCATAGCACGCGCAGGCCTCAAACTCACGACCTCCCGGTTACGAAGCGAACGCTCTGCCACTGAGCTACCGCGACCGGTCATTTTGAATTCTTCTTAGGATTTATGAGATTGATCACTATTCATAACCTTCACTTATTCATGTACATGATTTATTTAACATTCAAAAAGAAGTTTAAGATATTAAAGGGACATGGATACGATTTGAGTTGAAAATTTTTCAAATTTTATGTTTCCAGTTTTAATGTTTAAAATGCTTTACTAATGTGTATTTCTTATGGTCAGCAATAGAGACAGAGATCTCACAATTCTTTGTCATATAAACAAGGTTCGTGCCATGTTTTTTTTTACATAGATTAAACACACTAGTGAAAGATTGGTTTAAAGTAGATTTTTTGTAATTTTTTTTTGTAAATTTATAATGAGAGAGAGAGAGAGAGAGAGAGAGAGAGAGAGAGAGAGAGAGAGAGAGAGAACTGCAATGATGGCGATACTAACGGAGACTATCCCAGCTCAACTTTTACAGCCATCATTTCTGATCTACTATCAACTGGTAGCAAACTATTTCCCGAAGGACAATTGCCTTTCGTTCCAATTTTCTCTAAATTTCTCCCCATCAGACAATTCATGTCAGGAATGCCGATCCCGATCTGACAGACATAGACGTCAAACGTCTTAATTGATGAATTAAGAAAGTGACACGGAGGAAGAAAAATTGAAAGGATCACGTGACCTTCCATGAACTTTATTGACTACGACTTACTGTAATTAACCTACTTACAACTATTCCCGAAAATTTCCTCAATCATCTAAATAAATACAGAAATAAAATATTTGTAATGTACAATAAGTGAATAGTTATGACGGTGAGAAAAGGAAAGTTAACAGAATGTAACGGAGACTATTCAAAGCGAAAAATACCAAGATATGATATCCCTCACCCACCTCCAAAACGTCGTGCAGTATAATATATATAAATCTTGATTTAATCAACAGAAAAAGTTTATTATCCCAAACTTTCAAAATGTTTTAAATTTGTTTGAAAAATCACATTAACTTTTCACCTCTGTCAGGTTCAGAGACAATGTGTTTTAGTGCTTTATTCAATTAGACGTACTTTTTCAAAGGAATTCCATCTACGCAATATTAGAATAATCATACTATATTTGAAATATTTATCATTGTATTTAAATGTTTAAACCTACGGACTAAATGTAAAAAAGACCAACTGCTCGTTTTCTGATATTTTTGTTCATTTGGCATCAAATGTTTTACACCTCCGTTGAGAAAGAGATGCTATTCTGAACACCAACAAATCTGGTGAGGTAGCATAGTGATGATTCCCGTCCTGACAATTATTATGTAAATTTGATTAAACCACGAAACTATTCTTCATCTGTTAGAGTGTTAAATTACAGACACAAATGTTATTGAACCATGAAAACATTTATATTTTTGGTAAAGGTAACAAACAGTGATTAATTCAATAACTCCTGTAAACATACAGAATTTAGAGTAGAGCCAACACGGACCCCTGAACATACCAGAGGTGGGATCAGGTGCATCCACTGTCGACTGGTCACACCCGCCTTGAACCCTATATCTGTCAGAGTGTGAAATTACAGATACAGAAAAACTAAAAGATGAAGCTTCTTATTCTTGTTAGAGTTTGGAATTGCAAATATATTTGTACCCACATACAATGTACATTCTTAGGTTGTGAGTATATTTACCTCATGTATATCTGATGTATAAGGATTTTTCTCTATTTCATAACATATATCTCATAATGATTAACATCTCTATAACGGTGCCTGATTTTGAAACAGCGTTACATATATTCACTTTCATTTATATCAACTATGTCGTATTTGTAATTTTTAAATTGCCGATTTGGTAATCAATGTAAAGTCAAATAAAAAAATGCTGGCTTCAAATCCGAGTGTAAGCAAACAATGCATGAATTTGTCTGACACTTACTTTTGAAGAAAAGGAGACATATATATCAGTGGCGTCTCATGTTAATCAGAAAATGTCTCCACCGTTCCCTGGAGACAAATTGGGGTCTGTTTTAATACATGATTCTTGTGGTGTTTGTCAACTAGACCAACTTTCAGAAAATCAATCTATTTCAAAAAAAATTATTCATACTGTATTTGAATGATTAATTTCCCCAGACTCTAGCAACAGTGTTCACTCTGGTGTAAGTGTGACACTGAAATCTGTTCGCAGAGTTGTATGTCGTAATTTGTTTGTGTTGTTGTGTACATATCGTTTCCGTCCTTGCGTATCATTTTCTTTGAGAATTAAGAACATGTAAAATGTTATTTCGCTTCAGATACAATTTAATAACATTATTTTAAAGTTCATGACATCAAAATTTATGAATTGTGTTTATTGATAATATGAAAATTGAACCAGTTTGTCTGTTTATTACTCCCTAGTGGCGGGACGTTCATTCGATAATCCAGCAAATCAGTCTTCCCCACGTTTTGTCATGCTTTCATTAATTCAATATTTGGTAGACTGCTTTACCATCAGAAGTTAACGGAATGTTCCGGTCTATTGATTTTTTCGCCTATGACCATTCGACTTAGAAAATTAACACAAATGCTCAGTTTTCGCACCTTTTTTCGTCATGCTTGCAGATCCATTTAATATCTGGTACATTACTTTATCAAAGCAATGTAATGAAAAAGGTTCACATTTGTTTTGGTTCGTTTATTTATTTTTATTTATTATTATTATTATTATTATTATTGCTGAGTTATGGTCCTTGGACTTGGAAAATACACGTGAACACAAAGTTTTTATAACTTTTGACAAAATAGAATGTGAATCTCTTATGGTTCTTGGACTTAGAAAATTAATGTAGATATTAAGATTGTTTCTCCCTCGGCATGTTTGTAGATATTCATTTGATATTCAGTACATTGCTTACCATGACAAGCTATCTATCCACACTCTACCTATCAAACTCTGGTAGGTCCAGGGGTCTGTGATTACCCTAATCTGAATTATGTATTCTTTATAGGAGTTATGACATTGATCACCGTTCGTTATCTCCACAAAATAATAATACATAACATGAGTACAATATCTCTCGGTAATGTTTACTTGAATGTTTACTCGGATTATTAAGAGATAGTAAGGCTCATTTTGGTGATTTTTTTTTTTCACCTCAAATTACCCTATTCCTTTCTAATATAACAAAAATGAATGATATGTATTAACTTTGAAATGATATTATAGTATTGCAATCAAACGTCACTCATGGAGAGAGACAACTTGTATAGCAGAATGAATTTTTGTCCAGAAAGTAAAAATTAAAGAGACATTATTTGAAGATTATAATTGTTTCAAACTTGGAAATAAATCCAGCTATATGAATAAACTAATTTTACTTCTTCACAAAAAAATTGAACAAAATGACCTTTACTATCCCTTTTAATCATAGTAAGTAAGCAATTTATATGTTCATATTTAGCACAATATGCCTCTGTATGCTTGGTAAAAATTTACATGCTTATATGAAATTTATCTCTGCATTATTAGTTGGACGTGATTCATGGTATATGAATAATGCGGCTTTGAAGTCCACGATTGCGTTCTGAGTTAAAATTACTAAACACTAAAGGAAACTTATCCCCCTGCATGCACATTGGTCAAGGTGGACATCAGGTTGGTTGATTATTTGTTTTACTCCCGTCGCGAATTTTTCATTCGTATTGGGACGTCAACATCTGTAGGTGAAATGCCACAAACTTTGACCCATACTTAGTGCTTAAGTCTGTAGGAGTGAAAGTTCTATAACGTGCCAACCCTGCCGCGAAACGGGACCTCCATTTTTAAGGTCATATAAAGGGTGTTAAGAAAGTTCGTTCCATGATTTACAGCATGCCTAAAATTATTTATAAACAACTCATATACAAGTTTATATGTTTTTAATAACCAGACAGTCCACCTTTGTTTTTCAATACATTTTTAATTCTATTTGGCATTGAATGAATCAAAGAAATCAAATGTTTCTGAGGTATCTCCCTCCATGCACGGCGAAGTCGGCGTCGTAATTGGCACATTGTCGTTGGGCGCGGATCCTTGTAGGCCTCGCTGTCCAGAATACTCCATAGATTTTCGATGCAATTTAGGTCTGGGGAATTGCCTGGCCATTCTACTTTGGTAATAAAGTTTGGTAGATTATTTTCACACCAATTCTGTGTTAGCAGGGCAGTGTGAGGGGTCGCTCCATCTTGAACAAATGTGGCGTGTCCTGGATATTGAAATAACTTTCGTTCGTCGATCCTACCACTATTTTTCTGTCGATTTAGAGCAGGTTTTAGTTCTTTTTGAAGGATATTGTTCACATAATAATCAGCATTAATAGTTTTGCCGGCTGGAACAATGTGAAGTTTGGATAATCCCTGTACTCCCATCGCACCCCATACCATGACTTTAGCGCTCGACTTGACGCAGCTTACATCTGGAACCTCATCTGACTGGGACCCCCATACAACATCGTCCTGTCGGTTCGGAACATGAAACAAACATTTCGTAGATTCATCACTAAAGATGTAGTTTTCCCAGTCTTCAGCCGTCAAATGCTTGTGATCAAAAATTTCAATCTCTTTTGCCTCTGTGTATTCGTCAATAGTTGATTTCTCGGTCTTTTAAATGCCTTCCATTTTTTAACTTTTCGCAAATAATTAAAAACAGTTACATGACTCACATTAAAGCCTGAGTTCTTAAGTTCCTTGCTGCATTTCCTTGTTGATTTTCCTCGTTTGTATTTTATGTTTTCCACTTTTCTCTTCACTACTCCCACTATCTTCGAAGGCCGGCCGGATCTCGGTTGATCGGATAGTTGTTTATTTTGCTCTCGCCTTCGCCTCCACTTTGTTACCCATCGCTCACTTTTATATAGCTGCTTAGCCACATCCTTCACACTTAATCCTGCATCTAATAAAGCCAAAGCTTGAGCTCGTTCATTAATTGTATCAACACTTGTACAGGACGTCTGCTTTTTCACTGAACTCGGCATATTTATTTCATGACGTAATAGACACTTTGTTTACATCACACTATAGTAACACAAGAGAGTGCACATAGGGAAGGATAACTGCTGATGTGATGAAAAAAAAAGCCTATAGAGTTACCCGTAAAAATTTGAAACAAAAACATGTCGTTTTTCTATTTAATTTTTCAAATTTACAAACGGAACGAACTTTCTTAACACCCTTTACGAAAGACCCGTGATTTTCACTTCTAAATGCCGAGAACAATCACAATCTATGTTAACGTCTTAAGTTTGACGTGGCCATGGCACGAGTAGGGTTTGAACTCATAACCTCTAGATTATGAAGCGAACGCTCTACCGCTGAGCCACCGCGACCAAACTTAAAAGCATACCACTTGTTACGGCGTTCTTTAGCTACAGATTTTGACTACTGGATACTTCATTAGCTGATCAAGATATACATTTAGGGCTCACGGCGGGTGTAATCGGTCGACAGGGGATGCTTACTCCTCCTAGGCACCTGCTCTTACTTCTGGTATGTCCAGAGGTCCGTGTTTGCTGTTCTTCGTGGGATTTGTGACATTGTTCGTTATCTTCACTGGTTTATGCTATCGTTTCCTTTTGTCAGATATGATGGATTTTCAAGCTAAAGTGCGTCAACGTTACACATGCCATTGAAAATGCCATTGCGCTATGATGCTAATTCGAAACAAAATGCATTCGGGTGACGTTTACGGGCGTTTTAACGCCTAATTCATCCTAATATGATATAAAATACACATTTAAAGAAAGTGTTTTTGTTATTCAGTGTGTTAGCAACGCTGTGATATCCCAGCTGTTGAGACATCTCGACCTAAATCTGTGTCTATTGAGATAATTATGGACTGAGCTCTGTTTATTGATCAAGTAGAAGGGATGCACATGTAAATGAAAGGTTTGTGATATTTAAACGAAGGTATTTGGGGAATGATGTAATACAATCCATTAAGAAAAGTTGGAAACGCTTCAATTAAGTGTGGTTATACTTTAATGTACAGGTTCAATATTAATGGCAAGAGTTTTTCTCTTATACTGAATATAATCAGAAGAAAAATCAACAGGACCGAACAAATGTATTTAGTGAACAAATGAAGATTACATAGATCAATCTTATAAATCCTTTAATGAATACGAAATTAAGAGAAGGGCAAACAGGGACCTCTGGGCATACCAGAGGTGGGATAAGATGTCTAGGAGGAGTAAACACCCCCTGTCGACCGCTCGCACACGCCGTGAGCTCTATATCCTTAACAGGTGCACGGAGTAATCCGTAGTCTAAATCAGTATGAAACGGCACAACATTTGTTTTGAAACACATCAGGCAGTATTCAACCCTGTGATAACTTTTATATGAAAATTAGATGAATGTAAAGACCATACAATTTGCGAAATACTGGCTTTGAATGAGATTATTGAAAGTAAAACGTAATTGATTATTTAACACACACACACACACACATATTATATATATATATATATATATATATATTATATATATATATATATATATATATATATAAGTCTTTGACCTCGCACATCAAGATTGTACGAGTATACCGAATGTATAAAATGTTTTCACGACAAATCGGATTTTTTGTTCTTTTCATCTGCTCTGCATGCATTGAACTTCCAAATCCCTCGAGATCTGGCAAATGGAATCTGTTTCTAACCTCATAAATTGCATTAATAGCACCATCAAAACATCTTCATCTTATATTTCATTCGGCAAAAAACAAAATGAATAGAATTGTTACACATACAAAGATTAAACTCATCGGTTCTCTCAATAAAGATTCCATTGCAATATCATTGGTAGTCCACTATGGCTTGTGGAACGTATTTGAGCAGAAATCTAAATAAGTATTGTGATTTTCTTTCTGTTTTGGATTAAGCATAGTAATGTCAGCCTTGATTATTGGATGAAAATGTTTGATCCTGGCGTATTCTGAACATTTATGTCGTACTGCGTAGGATGAATCTCTCGGAGTTTAAGACGAAAATGGACATTTTCCCCCTACGCATACAATGTTAGAAAAGTAACTAATTTGATGTTTAATTGAGAAATACGTACACATTCATCAGATATAGTATCAATATATAAAATTATACCAGTATTAAGGTGTCATTACTTAATTATTCATGATTTCCTGTGTACTAACGAAATATTACATTTGCTTCCATGGAGATCGGGATTAGAATAAATAAAACAACGTTTTTATAAATAAAACAATGACCCTTGCTTGTCATAAGAGTTGACTAAATAGGGTGTGGTCCTACAAATCGCAAAAACTGTATACTCCGTGACACAGGAGGTGTGGCAGAATCAATAACCCTTCCTGTTGAAAGTAAGCGCCGAACATAGATTAATTATGCAGCTTTTCACTGGCAATGGTGATGTCTCTGTGTGAATGACAAAATTTAAACAAATATACACCAACCATCCAATATTACATTTTAAACTTTGCTATCACTTATACTGCAATGTTTATGTTCCTGTTTGGAGGTTATTTTCGCCCTGTCTTATTTTCACTGTTCTATGGTTGCAGACGGTTTCACCCCGATTTAAATTTGATGTTGTATTTTTTTTTATTTGGTTGATATATTTTTCGAAATATATAAAAAGAAAATTTTGTTTAAAAATTCAGTATTTTGGCCTGTATTTTGGCCAATAATCTAAACATTTGATCTCATACCCACACTTTTCTTAGTTCCATTCAAAGTTTTAAGTCACAACTTTGAAATTGATAAGAAATTAAGAAACTGAGATTGCTCCTGATATGTTGTTTTATACTATCAAATTACTGGTATATATCATGAATTTTTCCGTATATCAAGTGCAAAAAGGTCACTATCTATATCTAATTTACTAGTAGTAATGTTATTAAATGCAAATATATTGTTGGAAGACATGATTATGTATCTAATTTATGTAATGATTGATTTTTGTTGCTTATGTTATGCTGACACTAACAGACAAATGAAGTCTACTCGAATAAATTTTGATGAAATTTTAAGTGCAAAAAAGGTCAAGTTTAAAACTTTGTAGCTCAAAAAAAATAAGATTTGTGACCCCAGATTTTCTTCTTAATTTCCTATTTCCCCTTCAATGTTGAAATTAAAAAAATACACTTCCCAAAAAAATGACATTACCACTAATCTCAGGTGCGAACCTCTTTAACAAAACTTTCGCCCAGTCTTAAATTTGCCCACGGACAACGATGGCGAAAGGAGCGATATTAAAACGGGGACGAATACTTCCTTGTATACAGTATACCTATGTACGAAAGTAGAGAGGGTGTATGTTTGAAACGTACGGCCCAGACCCTGTAAAAACTATATCACTGAATAATAATGTACCTTTAAACCTCTAAATCACTTGAACAAATGTTCAGAATCTAGCTGTCCTAATTAATTATACCTATATTTCATTTGCCATTTGTGCTAATGTAATTACACGAGAACAATAATATTGATGTAAAAATCCGATTGGATGGGTTATATGTGGCTGTTTAATGATGAAATAGTTGTGACAACAATAACATATGTGACTATATTGTACTGCGATGCCGTGAGTTCAACTCCTAGCTGCAGCAGAATTAGATTATCATATCTAGAGACTCTCCATATACTTCATTTAATTCTGTTTAATAAGGACTGTGAAATTATATATTACCGTGGCTGTATAGAAACACATTGTATTATATTCATTGTGTATAACAGTGACACCAGTATGAGATCATACCTGTAAATAAGACAGGAGCAATGTTTTAATATCACGCGATATACACCTAAAATATACTGTACGAATCAATTTCATACGAGGTTTAGAAAATCTGATTTTCATTCCAATCAAAAGAGTTTTTTAGGTCACCTGAGTCAATTAGGTTTACCTATTGCAGTTTCTCCGCGTCTGTCGTCGTGCGTTAACAATTGAACATTTTCAACCTCTTGATAACAACCATTTCAGTGTTTTTTTTTAAATTTGGTAAGAAACTTCTTTGGGACAAGAGGGACATAAATTGTAATTTCAGGCCTTCTGCACCCCCGGGACCTTAGGAGCGTAGCAAAAACTTTTTAAATATCTTCTCAATACGTGTAAGAAAACCTACAGCCATTCTGATGTAGAGCAACGACGATTGCTTCCAGCTCTACATCAATATGGCTGTAGGTTTTACCAAAATTGTAAATTTCATGATCCCCGGGGTATGAGTTCTGACTCCAGGGCGGGACAAACTTGTTACATAGTATTTATGTGTAAAACATTTAAAAATATCTTAATGCTATTAATATTAAATTGAAAGAAATGGATACATAGTAGGAGCAGGTAGCCGTTTACCAAGATTTTAAATTTCATGATCCCAGGGTAGGTGTTTTTGGTATCAGAGTGGGACCACAATGGTCTGGTCTGTCATCAAACGTGTTAACAATTGAATATTCTAATTTCTAGATAACTACGACCATAATTCCTATTTTTTTTCAAATGGTATGAAGCATCTTTGGTACAAGGTGGGGGGGGGGGGGGGGCATAAATTTCAGGAATCTTGCACCCCAGGGGCCTTAGGGGCGGGGCAAAAACTGCCAAGAATTGACCATTGTTCAAAAATATTCTGATGTCACCAGCTGTAGGTGAAGTATCACACATTTAGACCTATGCTTAGCGCTGATGGCCGTAGCAGTGAGGGTTCTTTAACGTGCCAATGCCTACCGTGACACGGGACCTCCGTTTTTAAGGTCATACCCGAAAGACCCGTGATTCTCACTTCTAAATGCCGAGCGTTTGGCGAAGGAGCAATCACTACCTATGTTTACGTCTTAGGTTTGACGCGGATGAAGAGCAGGACATCTATCAAAATTGTAAATTCTATTATCTCGGAGTAGAGGTTCTGACTCCAGGGCGGAGCCAAACTTGATGTATATATATATATATATATAGGTATTGGTAGCTTTTTATGCTTGACTTGGTCAATATTCAATTCAATACAAATTTTTTATCGTGCGGTGATGTTAATTTACTTTTGCAGACAGATGTAAATATTTTGCAGCTGTTCACAAAGAGACCGTTGCATAGAAGCGATCTTTCTCCCTAATCGGAATACCGAGCATTCTATTTAAATACTCGTGACGTAGAACTTACCTTTCGCTCTATTTAAACCTCCATTGCGTATTTGCCATTTATATACCTGTAGGATTCCTCAGTACTGAGGGAAAGCCCAATACATTTTATGTTTCAAAAGAAGCATTATTTTAAACCTGTCAAAAATAAATGACAAATGAAACATGAAATTTGTAGATTCATTTAATTATTGTACATTTACCTGTTAATTGCTTAGCTCGCATGACATATTGTTTTAGGAGAGGGACTAGTAAGTTTGATTTGATCAATACAATACGTTCAAATCAGAAACAATAAACATACAATTATTCTAAAAATATACATAACAAAAATCAACTGTGCACATTTGAGGACCTAATTTTTTCATTGTTGTATGCATATATATATGTACATTTCACCTATATCACTTCCAAGGTGCACACACACACACACACACACACACACACATATATATATATATATATATATATATAATATATATATATATATATATATATATATATATTGTTGGGGATTATTATTATAATATAGAGATGGTGAAGATATTTAGATTAAAATATCTGATTTTTAGAGTTGTGTAGAATACAGTACATGCCGTGGTAATTACTGTAGAAATAGGGCGTACCTAATTAGTGTTTGCAAATGTTAATCTGAAACTCAAACTTTATAAACATTTACGTTACTTTCTCGAATGTTTTTGTATTAGATTTTTGTATTAGAATTGTAATTACTTAATTTACTTCTTGTGTGAAACATTGCATGATTTGATATTGCACTGCATTACAGCCATGTAACGAAATATGTTGAATTCCAAATTAAGTGGTCCTGAATTTTATGGACAAATATATTTGACAAGTATTTGCATAAACAGTAGTGCCCGAATGGAGCAAAAATACGAAGCATTGATCTCCATATCGAATACAAATGTGAACGTAGATCTTTTATCCCGATGATAGTTACTAGTCCAGTAAAGTGAGTGGGACTCCCTCTCTATTGATATTAAAATGTTCATTAAATCTGAAATTTTAAAACATAAACAAAGCGCAAAGCTAGGCTAGATTCTATTTTAACTATGGTGGTAGGAGTGGTACATGCACACGCGCGGATTCAGCTTTTTTTCATCCGGGGGTGGGGGGGGGGGGGTGTCCAAAAAGCCAGGGACCTGGAACCTGGTTCCAGGGTAAGTGGTACGGTAATTTTCATATTTTGATCTTGAAGTTTGAAATCGTCCCCAGTGAGCGAATAAAGTCGATCAAGAGAGTTGATGAAGCAATATTAAACGCGATGCTAGGGTGAAAGATTACTATATTTTCTTTCAGTTGGAAATACAAGGGGGGGGGGGGGGGGTCTAGACCCCCCCCCCCTCTAGATCCGCGCTTGATGCAGGTCATATCTGTGTACAATGAACAATGATCTATTATCGCAAGCCCATGGTGTTCATATGGAAAAGTAAAAGACGCACACCATTATATTTTTTCCTCAAAAATTTGCAAAGGCTAGGAAAGATTTCTACGATCATCTTTTTTAAAGATTTGATAAAATTCATGCTGTTGGTCCCTATATGTATTTATTGGGCGATGGTTCGTATGATGCTGTAGAAAATGGATTTCTTTTTTGTATTTATCAACGATGTATTAGAAAATCTGGTAGACAACAAAGCTTTAAATTGAAAATGTTCTGAAGCAAACAATATTACATATATTATATATAATATTCTAAAAGAACTGTGTATCATACACGTCATCGATGAAGAGAAAGGGCAAAGGAAGTTTTCAGAATTTGCATACCATTGATAAAATATATGTTAAAATCAATCACCTATTTGCACACATGTATCTAAATTACATATTTTGTATTGATTACTGAATTAATTAAGCGGATATAAATTATTTTCTACCGGCATCTTTTACCTACATATCTATATGTATGTACGTACATGTAGATTTGTACATTGGACTGTATCATATGGGTTTATATCTTAATTTTCATATGCAGTATTCATTGTTTTGAAATTGTGAAAATAAACTATATAGCTATAAAATCAATTCTTAGTAATGAACATGCAATGTATCTGGGTAGCTATAAAAATGTCCTTGTAGAAGTTTTATGATCAATTCATATTTTATGCGGTTTATTATTTTCCCCACCCTCATTTTTACATCAGTACACTTCGATCTTTGTTTCTTTGTGACAAAGTTGGATCGTATTCATCGTGAGTACCGTGTGTATTTCTCTCTATTGTTCCCATGACTGAGGAAAAAAAAAACCCTGAAACTAACAAGAAATATACACAGAAGTTTCTACATAGTTTACGTACAGTTTCCGTAGCATAGAAACCATAGATTTCTTGTAGTGGTCGTGAATTACAATGAACTGGGTTTAACAAATCTTAAATAAATGAAATTAGATAACAGAAAACACAAGGTAGTGTATATTGCATGTGTTGTTACGTGATAAGGTAACACGACTGTATAAACCAGATGTAAAGTTAAAGAAACCTCAACTGAAAACCTTTCATAGTTTCAAAGATATTTATGTCAATACACAAAGAATTACAAGAGTGGTATTAACTGGAGTTGACAAGAATCTTAAGTTCTATAATAAGGGTAAACAATTTTTTTTTAAGAAGACTACACATGAAGTGCCTCACAACTTTGAGATTGGACCAACAAAATATGTGGGTTTTTCCGTCCCTATAGATTCATTCAAGATCGACATGGATTTCGCATGTTAAGGTGTTTTTTATTGTGTCGCATACTGTGCTGCACATATTTTTATTGTGTTAGGCAAAAGGTTTACTCTGTCGGAGCTGCACAGTAAAATGCTGATGGGAAACTCTGTATATACCATGTATACAAAGTTTGGTTCCACCCTGGAGTCAGAACCGTTTATTCAGGATCAAGAAATTTACAGTTGTGGTAGAGGCACATGTTCAGTTGTAGAGAAGATTTTTGAATATCAGTCATTTTTTGGCAGTTTTTGCCCTGTCCCTTAGGCTCTAAGGGCAGGAGTCCTGGAATTTACATTTTACGTCCATCTCGTCCCAAAAATGTTTCATACCAAATATCAAGAAGATTGGAATGGTAGTTATCAAAAAGTTATAAATGTTCAATTCTTAATATATCTAACCATTGCCCATTTTGGTCCCCATCCTCATAACAATTGTTTTTCCAATGCTTTATCTGTCCTAATTCTTACTAGAATTAAGGTGGCTCATTGCACTAAAAATATGAAATGGTTCAATAAAACATCTCATATGAAGTATAATTTCACCATCGAAAGTATGAGGGGCCCTCCGTGGCCGAGTGGTTAGAGCATCGCGCTCAAAATCACAAGACTTTCAACTCTAGTCGGCGCGGGTTCGATTCCCACTTGCGCCGATATATATGAGAAAGTTTGCCAGTTTACTTTCGGAAGGTCGGTGGTGACTTCCCGGTTATGTTGTACCTGAGTTCTCTCCTCTATCTGCAAAAACCCGGACGCCACCAGATAACTGAAAAATTGTTGAGTGTGGCGGAAAGCAACAATCAATCACTCATAAAAAACCCTACCCCTGGGATCATGAAATTGGCAATTTTGGTAAAGGGTTACATGCTCATTCTAAATATCCATTTAGTTTCAATATTTGGCATCAATAGCATTAAAGATAGTTTCAATATTTGGTATCAATAGCATTAAAGATATTTTTAAATGTATTACACATAAATACCATATACCAAGTTTGGCCCTGCCATAGAATTAGAACCTCTACCCTGGGGATCATGAAATTTACAATTTATGGTAGAGGCCCCCCAGCACTATGTTACTATGCCTTTAGCTTTTCTTACAAATGTGCAGTTCTAAAGAAGAAGATTTTGAAAATTGGACATTTTGTGGCAGGTTTTGTCCCGCCCTTAAGGCCCCATGGGGGCAGGAGTCCTAAAATTTACAATTTATGTCCACCTTGTCCCAAAAATGCTTCATACCAAATTTGAAAAGAAATGGAATGGTAATTATTAAGAAGAATTTATATGTTCAATTGTTAACGCACAAAGGAGGATTTTGAGTAAGATCCAGTAATTCTATAAGGGATCGAAATTCAAGTTTGTAGTTTGATATCTGATTATTTCTCAAGAAGTACTGTTTTGAACAACAAAGCATTTCGATAAGTCCTGAGGCATGAAAGCATTTTAATGACAAGAAAATAATATACAGAACAATATCACTTTCCACAGAAAAGTAGAAAGCCTTAAATAGATGGACCTCAATGTTGATCACAATATTGTTTCATTTTCCAGTCATAGCGA
>JAMZEH010000051.1:1325000-1447500 GCA_024699665.1 Ostrea denselamellosa
ACACACACACACCAAAAAAGGTACAACAATCAGTTTGTACAACTGTATAATGGTAGAATTAATGCAACCGAGACAAAAGACATTTTTAAAGAAAGTCATACCTAGACATCATCTATTTCAAGTATTTACTTGAAGTAAGCAAGTTTTTCAAGATTGAAGGAATTTCATATTTTGTTTACAGATTCATTGCGGTTTCATACCATGATCTTTGACCTTGTGACCTGTGCCTCCGAGTTTGATCCGCATTTCAAACCTCTAACTTTGTCCATCACTTTTGAATGTTGAGTGATAGGGCTCTCATATGTAATATTCATTTCTGTGACAAGATCTTTTCTTATTACAAAGGTTTTTAACCTTGTAACCTTGACCGTGGACTCTTAAGAAAACATAACCTAAGTAAGATCACCTGAACTATTTAAGGTAGGGCTTTCATCTTTTGTGTAAAAATTTTTTATGCTAAAACCTTTCATTTGGTACCATGCTTTTAACCTTGGAGTTTCACCCAGTCTTCAAACCTTTAACTTTGTTAATAACTTTTCAATGGTAAATAAGATACCTTTTATATTTCAGGTATACATTCCCTGTGCATCTTCTCAAGCTAAGGGTTTTTGGTCCACTACGCTCCCCATAAATCCTTGGCAGACTACACCACGGAAACTGTGGCCAAGTTTTCAATGGTTCCAGGGATTGACCTTGAACCAATGAAAAAAATGGTTTTCATTTAAAAGAAACATGAATGAGTGTCAACAATGTATTGCATGTATTATGCGTGCTTTAGCAAGCTAAATATGTTAAGAGAAAATTGACAATGACTTCGAAAGCAAAGTTAAGGCATTTAAAGTAGAAAAGTCTTTCGTCATAAACATGCTTTGTAGTATGTTTGCAAAATTTCCCCTTACCACGCTGATGTTGTTTATAGTTATGTGGTAGCCCGTTGAATCTAGGAAAGACTATACTATGGAGTCAGAACTGTTCATGGGAATGAATATGAAAAAAAAAAATCTTTTAAAAATCACAACAGTAGGGCCAAATTGACTCAGATGAGCGATGTGGCCCATAGGCCTCCTAGGATAAGATGGTAACGGTTCGTTAAAGAATATACATTAATGACTACATCAAAATTGATATGTTTAGATAAAACGTAATCTGTATTGACCTATGTAAAATTCCCAAAGTGGCATTAAAACACACAATAATCATTAACGAATGATGAAATCGACACAAGTCTGCTGAGACATATCACCAAAAAGCTGTGAACTATCAACCGTGTATAAAACCAAATGGAATATTCGTGGGAAAATGAAGTGAATAAAGTCTTATTTTCTTGTGACAAAGGGTGACACAGGAAGAGATGATATACATTGCATAATAGTATTTGTAGTTGCAGAGAAGCTACAATGACAGAAACGATTAGCGCATGTATGAAAAACTTAATGGTGGAATGGAATTCTAATTTTTGTTTAAGAGAAGACATAGAAATTCAATTTGTTTAAAAATCCCAAGATGTGTTTCAAGGGATAAAACACATTGGCAACTCACTTCATTACACAAATAATAAATAACACGGTAGTACGATTTATAATTGCTAAGAATTTCCAAAGTGACAATGAATGCTACACCCACCTTTAACAAGCACTTCCTTTCAAAATAACAAGTATTACAATCACAATTGATTTGTTTTCTTCAGATGATTTTATGTCAAAGAGTTATTTGTTTCAAATGTTAACCAGTAGTTGTATTCATCTAGTTCATATTTGAATCAATAAAACTGACATTTTTAATATCATTATTTGAGATAATATCATTTCTGTGTCATCTCATATGGCGAAAACGTTGACGATATCATTACCCACCATTTCATCCCACATACTCCTTAGTCGATTTCATTTGAAAATAGGGGCCTCTGTGGCCGAGTGGTTAGAACATCGGGCTCAAAATCACAAAGTCTCTCACGTCTGTCAGCGCGTGTTCGAATCTCGGCCGCGGCGTTATGTGAGCAAGTTTGCCAGTTTACTTGCGGAAGGTCGGTGGCCTCTTCCCAGGTACATTGTATCTGGGTTCTCTCCTCCACCAACAAAAACTGGACGCCACCAGATAACTGAAAAATTGTTGAGTGTGGCGGAAAGCAATAAATAATCAATCAATCAATCATTTGAAAATAAAGTTATTCGTTATAATGATGAGTCTTTAAAGCTGCTATTTTTCCCAAACAAGAGGTCCAGAGGACTTGTCAGTCACCTGAGTATTAGTCAAAAATATCACTTGTCCCAAGGACTAAGAAATTTAGAAAAATTCCTTTTTTCTGAATGTTTAAGCTAAATTCAGCAAGAATTTCAAAGAAGTTGCTTAATATAATATATAGACCATCTTATACTCAATCCACCTACGTGTTCTTGTTCTTCATCTTCTTTTAACCTTTGTCCACCTGGACAAGTCATTACTGGCAATGTTGATATAGTTAAAATGAAGACCTGAAATCACTTATTTCAAAAGGTCCTAAATTCAGAGAACCTCGGTCTCTCAACTGGCGACAGAACTTTATCTTCATTATGAATTCTTTCGAAGATTATGCCAGACGATAGACTAAATCTGAAAAAAAAAGAACTCGAGACCTTGTCAGAATGGATAAAAAGTATAGAAGGAATATTAAAATCCCCTTTAGACATATCATAACAAAAATGCGCACCATCTATCTTTCTGTCTTTAGTAAACTAGAAGTGATAAAAGAGTTAGATAGGTTACATGAGGAATATGTTTTGGTTCCAGCTGACAAACATTGTATTTGTTTGTAAGGTTCATTACAACAGCATTCTTAACGAACTTGGCATTAATTCCACATTTAGTAATAACACTTATACTCCAACTGCCCTTTCAAAAGATATTTTTTTCTCAAAATCATGACTCCGTTTTAAATACATTTAATATCCCAGTCATTGGAGTGGATAAATATGAGCTGCTGTACCTATATTGGATCCCCAAACTCCACAAAAACCCTTACAAACAAAGATACATTGCTAGGTCTAGTAAATGTTCTACCAAGCTCCTATCTCTGCTCCTCACGAAAATATTAACTGCTGTGAAGTAGAAACTTCAAACGTACTGTGTCACTACATATACCAGAAGTGGTATAAATCAAATGTGGATTCTTAAAAATTCTAAAGAACTTTTAATGAATTTGAATCACAAAACCTTTCTCAAATTAAGAACATTAAAACGTATGATTTTACAACACGACCATATCTCAAAAAATAAAGGACTAGACTTTGTTGACATCATTGACAGTTGCTTCGGTAACAAAAATGGTAGAAGGAAACATTCATATCTAGTGATCGGTCATCTAAAACATTTTTTGTTAAATACCACTCTGTCACCAAGTAACAAGTACTCTGAAGTTGATATTAAAGGATGCTAGAGTTCCTCATTGACAATATCTTCGTAGTCACGGTGATCAAGTCTTAGAATACTAACAGTCTGTTGGAATTACCATGGGCACGAATTGTGCTCCTTTGTTAGCTGATCTGTTTATATATTCTTATGAAGTGGAATTCATTCGAAAGCTTCTATAGGAGAAGAAAAAATTCCTTGCTGTGGCCTTCAATTAGACATTTAGATATACCGACGACGTTTTATCATATATCAACAATGATTATTTTCATTCATATGTCGATTCGGTATATCCCAGTGAAGTTGATATAAAAGACACCACAGAGTCTTCCACATCTGCTTCGCACTTAGATATTTTACTGAAAATAGATGCTGGCGGCAAACTAATCACTCAAGTCTATGACAAACTTCAATTTCTCCATCGTCTACTCCCCTTATCGAAGTTGCAATATTCCATCATCACCTGCTTATTGTGTTAATATCTCCTAACTGATTCAATACACAAGAACTTGTTATGCATATGATCAGTTTTCAAATCAAGGCAGCCTAATGACAAAGAAGTAGATGTTACAGGGGTTTGTACAATCTCGTCTAAAGTCAGCATTTCGCAAATTTTATGGTCGTTATAATGATCCAGTTTGTCAGCACAACTTTCCATTCGGTCAAATGCTGTCTGACGTGTTTCATACTAATTGTTAGGCTGTTCTTGGCACACTAATTCTGACTACGTATTACCCCGTTTACCTGATCGGGATGTAGGGTTCAGGGCTGGTTTGACCGGTCGGCAGGGGATGCTTACTCCTCCTAGTGATCCCACCTCTGGTATGTCCAGGGGCCCGTGTTGGCCCATCTCTCTGATTTGTATTTTCTATAGGAATTACGAGATTGAATACTGTTAGTTATCTTCCATTTTTCATATGTAACATTAACACAATTGACTGATTTGGACCTATCCTAGAAGCAACATCCTGGGGTTGCGAAATTCAAAATTTTCGTACATCCTTTTCTGTTTTTCCTAAATATGCATTTACTTTTCATATTATATCAGGAAACGTAAAAATGTTTCTCAAATGATAAAGAAACCAATCGCTATAATAACTTTGGATCCACCCTGGAACCAAATCCTTATCCCTAGAATCATGAAATTTACAATCTTCGTAAAAGGGCTATCTACACCTTCTAAATAATGCATCTTTTTAGTTTCAATTTGGTATCAATAGCGTTGAAGAATAGTTTTACACATATACACTGTATACAAGTTTAGCTCTGCCCTGGAGTAAGATCTGTTATTCCGGGATCATGAAAATTACAATTTTGGTAAAGGTCTTCCTGCTCTGCAACAATATGCATTTAGTTTTTCTTAGAGATATGCGGTTGTAGAGAAGAAGGCGTTTAAAAAGTGATCTATTTTTGGTAACTTTTGGTCGTCCCATAAGGACCCTGGGGCGCAAGAGTCCTGGAGTTTACATTTTATGTTCCCCTTGCTTCATACCAAATCTGAGAACAATTGAAATGATAATTATCAAGAAGTTAAAAATGCTAAAACGTTTGATTAATGACCATTTTGGACACCCCCCCCCCCCCCCTTAATACTAAAACTCCTACCTCTGGGATCATGAAATATACAATTGTGGTAAAGGACTACTAGTATCTATTCATTCTAAATATCTATTTAGTTTCAGGTTAGTTTTTAATAGTACTCGAGATGTTTTTTAAAGGTTTTACACATACATATTATTAGCCAATTATGACCCAGCCCTGGAGTTGGAACCTTTACCTCGGGGGTC
Organism: Ostrea denselamellosa; assembly: GCA_024699665.1. Taxonomy (NCBI): domain Eukaryota; kingdom Metazoa; phylum Mollusca; class Bivalvia; order Ostreida; family Ostreidae; genus Ostrea; species Ostrea denselamellosa. The sequence goes on from JAMZEH010000051.1 coordinate 1,330,172, forward strand.
ATTAATTTTTCAATTTTCGTAGATGATTTTCTCCTGAACATCACTGTGCATTTAGTTTTTAACACATGTGCAGTTGTAGGGAAGAGTTTTGAAAATTGGTCAATTTTTGCCTTGCTCAAAAGGCCCCAGGGGGCAGAAGTCCCCCTTGTCCCAAAGTTGCTTCATCCCAAATTTCAATAAAAAGTTGGAAAGGTAGTTATCAGCAATAATTTAAAAACTGTCCAATTGTTAATGACCAATTGCACTAGGTCACTTGAGCTTATTCAGGAGGCCTAATACAAACTGATTTGTCAACATGTGATTGGAATCAAATTAGCAGCATCTTTAATGTGAACACATGTAGTATGTCATCTATTTTATTTTTCGCTACGGGTTGGATGAAGATTTCCACTAGCTTTCTTATTGGAAAAAAAAAACTATTCCGGAAGAAGTTCCATTAAACCGTTCTCTGAACGGCTTTTGTTCAAAATGCAAACTCCTCTACGAAATGTTAAATCACACATCTACGAAATCACAAAGACATTTCAAAATAGTATGCAAAAGCAGTAATCCCTTTATGTTCGATTACATAGTGTATAAGTGTAACACTCCCTGTTTGAACATTACAGATTGTCACGAGCGTATATTGTAGATTAATGTCAGTCCTGGTAGAAGGGAAATGTTATCTGAAATCAGTTTTCTGTGAAAACATTTATAAATGATTGGTTGTATTTTGTTTAACGTCCCGCTGTAGAATTTTTCACCCATATGGAGACGTGACAATATCCGGTGAAGGGCTGTAAAATTTAGGTATATTCTTATAAGGCGCTTATGGCCTTTCAGGAGGAGGGATTTCTATGGTGGTTTTGGTAGTCTCATTTAGTCGCCTCTTACGATAATGAAGGGGTACTTAGGCCTTATTCAAACTCGGATCCCCTCGCGAGTAAACATCTGTGGTATATAATGCGTGTTGCATATATAACTAAAGTGCATCCCTGTTATGAAATATCTCACTATCAATTATATACAAAAACGACAAATCTAAGGTATATATTTTGCATCTGACGCACGGTTTCCTTATTTCCTGGAAATCGAATGATTTACATATGTGTTAAAGATTAATTTGAATGTCCTTTAGAATTCAGTTTAGACAGAACTAATTTAAAAAAAAAACTTCGCTGAGTAGTGCATCAAATAATTGCAGAATTGCAAGAAATCAGTTAATCGTGACTAGAATACAAAAAAAACCCAAAAAACCCAGATATGTAGATTTGAAATATACTGAATGCCAAAGTATTCTAATCCGGATGTTATTTACCTTTTACATCTCACTGCAATACAGAGTTATATAATTCACAAATGTTAGGAATGCAAACTTAGCCAACATTTGCAAACTTTGATGTACTCCCTTATGTGAAGTTTCTCCATAAATGATGTTTATTTCTCGATGAAAATAATTCGTGTGACACGATTCAATTATGTCAGAGTTGTGCAATCTTTTCTATTACTTCAATGGAATGTAAAATGCAGATGGTAACCGATCGTCTGCGTTCGAAATTCCTGAAAAGTTGAAAACAGTATCTTATTTCGTATTTCTGAAAAACAATATTTATTATGAGGCAGTTATTTAGAACTAATATTAACAATGTCAAAGAAATATTTGCTGCAATTTGTTAGTGGAAAATGGTTATTTTACGAGTTTCATGATGGAAAAAAACGAAGATGTGTCCCGATAGCATAAATTGAAGAATTTCCATTAAATTCAATATCCATGTACCCCAGATAGAAATTTATGCTTACGTCACAAAGATGGATTTTAGTTATTGGAAACATTGTAAATCAATTTTATTTTGCAGAAATGGATGCCTGGGTTGTTTGTATCACAAGGGATAAAAATAAAAAGTGAGAGCATATTACCTTTATTATACATATTACCTTTGTCCACACCTTGACATTCATTCTGTATATAGTGTGCCAGATAATTACGACATCTGCACACTTAAAATTCGTTATATGCGTACCTATTTAAAACAAAAATTTAAAACATTTTCTCCATAATTTGAACAATTTTCAAGAGAATTCTCCTTTACAGTTGGCATGGCGCTCGAGACAAGTGTATGTGATTTTTGAATCGAAGCAGATTAGTAGCAAATGAACTGATGTTACTGGGGATTTCAGCAGTCTCGTTTTGAATTCAGCATTTCAATAGATGAAAATTACGTCGTTTTACTTGCCGTGGAGTTTAGCTGCTGTCATATTAGTTTTGATTTATACAATTAATAAACAAAAGACAAATTATGAAACTTCCGTAACTTTAGCGGGCATGTACCGCCAATATCGTACCTTATCATTTCAAGGTCGTTATATTGATCATTTTGCAAATACAAATAATCACCGATTCCTTGGGGATCCGGGTTAGAATTGATTTTCAGTACCCCTTGCTTGTCGTAAGAGGCAACTAAGTGGGGCAGTCTATCGGATGAAACAACGAAATCCGAGGCCTCATGTTATAGCAGGTGTGGCACGATAAATACCCACTCAAAGGTGGTATACGCCGAACATAGGCCTAAATTTTCATCCCTTCACCAGCAGTGTTAACGTCTACATAGGAGTGAAATACTCTCGAGCGGAACGTTAAAATTTACAACCAATCAAACAAATTATCACTGGGTCGAATGCTGTGTGAAGTGTTTCATACCAACTGTTAGGTCCTCCTTTCCATGCTAATAATGACTACGAATTATTATTCTGTTTACCCGATCAAGATAATAGGCTCACAACATCTGTAATATTTTTTTAAAGATTGATAATAATTTAACACCAAATCATATGATATTTCCTTGAAACAATACGACAGTGTCGACATAAGAGCTCTTCTGTGTAGGAGGTGCATTTAGAGGAACTTTGAATGTCAAAGTGGGACAGAGTGTACTTGCGGTCAGTATGGAAAACGATAAACTGTATTATTGATTGATTGATTTTATATTGTTTAACGTCCCGCACGAGAATCTTTCAATCATATGGAGACGTCACCGTTGCCGGCGAAGAGCTGCAAAATCAAGGCTACGGTTTTTGCGGTCAGATCGCGTAGGGCCTTTCAGCAGGGAGGAATCTTTTTCATGTCACACCTGCTGTGACACTAGGCCTCGGGTTTTACGGTCTCATCCTCAGGACCGTCCCCATTTAGTTGCCTTTTCTGACAAGCAAGGGGTACTGAGGATCTATTCTAACATCCCGGATTCCCACGATGAATAAAATGATTAATAGCGGCTTCTCTTAAAATATGTAAGTATAGGAAATACAAATATTAACAAAAGGAATGCTTTACTAAAATGGAAACAAAAATAACGTTATATTTTCAAGTAATATCCTGGATATGCGAGTAACGAAATAACGTGACATGATAAGTTAATTAATTAATTGTTTATTGTGTCCGCCACACTGAACAATATTTCAGTTATCTGGTGGCGTCCAGTTTTTGTAGGTGGAGTAGAGAGCGCAGATACAATGTACCCGGGAAGAGACCACCGACCTTCCGAAAGTAAACTGGCATACTTTCTCACATATATCGGCGCGAGCGAGAATTGAACCCGCGCCGACTAGAGGTGAGAAGCCTTGTGATTTTGAGCGCAATGCTCTAACCACTCGGCCACGGAGTGATATGATAAGCATTTTATGTATTTAATTACTTCCTGAATACTTATCATTCACAAAAAAGTGGAATTCGGGTGATAAAACTGCATAAGAGAAATTTACTGAGTATATTCACCTATGCAGTGATAAATATTTGTCCCACTCCCGCATGTATACAAATTGTTTCGTTCCTTACTAAGTATGAGAGTTCTCCAAAGAGAAATAACTCGGCGTATCTCTAAACCGGCGTATTACCTGCAGTTAAGTAATATTGTGAATTAATCAACAGCCGTAAATCTAAGAAGCAATGGTCACCAACAAGATTTTACCTTTTCTTCAAACCCATCCAAAATATTTCTCAATGTCAGATTGTATGGAGGACTCGATCTTGTAAACTTTACCAGTTGAGACATGCAAAGGAGGATTGTATATACATGAACTGTAATTATAATTAATCTGCGAAAAGACACAAGTCATGAATGAAGTGGAAATCAAAAGTAAACTGCTTTGTACATGTAGGTTAGATGATTGTATATTGTTTAACGTCTCTCTTGAAGTTTTTCACTCATATGGAGACGTCACCATTGCCGAAGAAGGGCTGTAAAATGTTCACCCATGCTCGGCGCTTGCGGCCTTGTCCAGGGAGGCGCATGTAGGTGTTAATACGTATCATCGTATAGATAAATACCGGAAACCCTTCAGCATTTTTTTTTTCAAATACTTCAAATGAAATTTTTTTTATAAAAGTCGGTAGGTCTTGCTGATTATGTGGATTTTTCTTCTTCAAAATTTCTGTATTTTGTATTTAAATTCTTAAACGCTCTTCATGTAAATATGAAAAAGTGAAGATATGTAATAGTGATTCATCTCATCAATCAAAAGTACAAAATTAATAGCAGGGCAAACACGGAATCAGGGGCATATCAGGGGTGGGATAAGGTGCCTCGGAGGAATAAGCAGCTCCTGTTGACCAGTTACTCTCGTCGTGAGCCCTCTAACGGAGTAAGCCATGCTTACTGAACCATCTGACAAGAGGTATGAAACAATTTAGAAAGCATTAGATCTAACGATATAACGATAGGTTGTATTTGCACAATAAATCATTAAAACGACATAAAATTTGCGAAATGATAACTTGCACTAAAACTGATCAAACACAGGCATGTTCTTGCAGAATCGGTTGGGAGACATAAAAACCATATGTAAGAGATTACAGAATATTGCTACATAAAAATGGGAAGCTAACGGTGGAGAAACTGAAAACATCCCATCTGACATAAAACTGAGATGTTATTCTATGCTCAGTAAATTATCCAAATATGAAGCAAATGTAGAAGCCTCCTTGGTACATTTTATTCTAGCCACATGGACTATATGGAATAGATTGTTTATTTGTTTGTTTATAGCCGCCTGAGCAATTTTTCAGCTATCCGGCGGCTGTCACCATTACCGGTGACAGGGCTGCAAATTTAGGCCTATGCTCGGCACTCAGGGCCCTTGAGCAGGGAGGGATCTTTATCGTGCCACACCCACTGCGACACGGGACCTCGGTTTATACGGTATCATCCGAAAGACCGGCACCCACGTCCCACAGTGGGATTCGAACCCCCGACTCAAGGATCATCAGATCTTTGAGCCCGACGCTCTAACCACTGCGCCACGTGGGCGTATATGGAATAGACATATGAATGAGAATTGATATTGTTAGTAAATAAAACATGGATACATCTGAATGTCGAGTTGAATGCCAAATCAAGAGATCTTTTGTAAGGAGATAACATATAATAAAATATGCTTCATAAGAATACAAAAAACCGGTCTGCTAATAATGGAACAGACGTCATACCCATGGAAATTCCAATAGACTGTCCGAAGACCTGGTGTTCAAAGACTACAGAGATATTGTTAAATGAGGAATTTTAGTAGACTGTCCGAAAACCTGATGTTCAAGGACTACAAAGATATTGTTCAATGAGGAATTCTACTAGACTGTCCGACGACCAGATGATCAAGGACTACAAAGATATTGTTAAATGAGGAATTTTACTAGACTGTCCGACGACCAGATGATCAAGGACTACAAAGATATTGTTCAATGAGGAATTCTACTAGACTGTCCGACGACCAGATGATCAAGGACTACAAAGATATTGTTCAATGAGGAATTCCAGCGTCTCTTTGATATCGCCTTCAGTGTTCTTGTGTGTAAAAACAGAATGGTTTGTAAGAAAGTAATTTTTTGGATGACTGATTATCAGATACAAATATTTCAGACTTCCATTTTTATTGAGAAAATAGCTATTTAAAAGCCTAGTCTTTGAATTATCCTAGGAATTGTGGTGCAAAGTGTTGAAAATCAGGTTCTGATGCTATTGATTTTGGAAATAGTTGTGATTTAAAACCTATTAAAAGTTCTGCACGATTCTAAACCATGAAAAATCAATGCTCCATAAAAATGTTTCTAAGAGAGAGAAAAAAACAAAAACAGAAAAAACACACATTCGAAAATAGTAATGCATGTTGTAACAAAACTACCCGAGAACTTCTAATAAAAGAAACCAGTGTACTGTAATTAATGTGCAATTATGAAATGGCATGTTAGAATATCAGTATTGTGGATTAGCAAACAATTTTAATAACGGTAAAGCGAACAACCATGACGTATCAGCCAGTGTTCTACAGAGCTGACAATAACTCTGACGTAATAAAATCAATCAATTATGTGTGAGTACAGGCTAAATTACGCATTATATGCATAGGCTCCCATGGGGCCCGACATGCATTAAAGAATTATGATAAATTGGTTCTGCATAGCAAGATGTTCCTGTATGCCGCCTGTGATACACATGGTACGCAAAATTAACCCATAGAGTGTAAGCAAACTCCATTGCGTCTTGCTTGATCTAAGCATGGGAAAAACTTAATGTATAAAAAAACAATTCTAAGAGATTTCGTATTTCAATATATACAGGTACGTATTTGCAAATATGCTGTTCAGAACTTTCCTTCGCGGGTACATATACATTAAGGCAGGTAGGCCTAATAAAAACTTATGCTGGGATAAAGTCCGCCAAACAATGTGAAGTCATAATTGCAATAAGTATATCACTAAGTATATAGATGAAATTCCGATTTTATTTTCAAGTAAGACTCATACATAAAATGAACCATGCAGCTTTACTGAGACGAAAAAATACGAATGTTCTAGCACTGCGGCGTAGTTTAGGTGAAAAAGTCAAGATAACTAACAGTATTCACTCTCGTAATTTCTATAGAAAATAAAAATCAGAGAGATAGACAAACACGGAGCCCTGGTTATACCAGAGGTGGGATCAGGTGCCTAGGAGGAGTAAGCATCCCCTGTCGACCGGTCACACACACCGTGATCCCTATATTCCGATCAAGTAAACGGAGCAATTAATTAATTATATATTCCATTTAGCATATCAGTCCTATTTTCCTCTAATCCCTTGGGGGTCCTGGATAGTCCTCAGTACCCCTTGCTTGTCGTAAAGAGGCTCGTGTCACAGCAGGTGTGGCATGATAAAGATCCCTCCCTGAATCCATTTCTGAAATGTGTCACGGTATGCTGATTTAGGTAGACCTCTGAGGCAATGGATGATGGCTGAGCCAAGGGCTTCTTGGGACTTATAACGACGACCAGATAAGAACTTCTTAAGTTTTGGAAAAAGGAAAAAGTCACATGGGGCCACATCTGGAGAGTATGGTGGGTGTGGCAAGAAGGTAACCTTCACCGACTTCAAAAATAGCTTCACATGCTCAAATGTATGTGGTGGAGCATTATCATGAATTAGACGAACATGCCTATATCCTGACACATTTCATCGTTTATGATAATATTTCTTGAGGTTTTTTAGTATAACATCTCGGTAATATATGCATCGACCTGTAACACTTTTGCCCTTCTGCAACGGAATTTGTTCGACTATACAATCACATAAGAATATGCAATAAAAAACTTCTCTGTGCTTATGGTTCTTTTGACAACTACAGGCCTTCTACAGTATTTAGTTAGCCATGTTTTGTTGCCAATTTTCCTTATTGTTTCGAAATAGTGAACCAATGTTTCGTCACCAATAACAACGTTTCATATTGTCTTTGATTTAATTTGGGGAACAGTTTGAACACTTGCTTAGCGGTTTGTACTCGTACCCGTTTTTGGTCATCTGTCAATACCCACCTGGTAGAAATCTTTCGTACTTTCAAAATACACTTCAAAATGAAATGCGATAGCGAAATGCCAAAAGCTTTGAAAATATCACGTATCGTGTACCTGCCATCACTTTCAATTATTTCCCTGACTTTTGAGACATTTATTTGCCTTGCCTGTTTCAATCACAGGTCGGCCAGATTTTGCCGCATCTTTGACGGACTCTGGCCAGTCAGAAATTTCTTTCTTCACCTACGAACTGTCTCATAAGGTACCTTATCAGACCCATAGACTTCCCCCAATTCAGTGAAATTACCGAATGACCGAGTTTTGTGGGAACTTTTATATAAGCTCTAATTTATTCAATATATTCAACCCGTTCCCCAACCATTTTCACAATAGTGCTCAACGACTGGCTCTATTGAAATGACTATAAGTTTAAAACTATGTGGAGCTGAAGGCTCGTGTTTGTAACATTGGAAAGGCATTGAATAGAGCTATTCAGTGGTATCATCATCCACGAAATCGTGCAAAGCGTTATCCCACTGTGGTACAATACACATTACATATCGAACAGCCCTCGTACAACCAACGAACCAATTTTCCTCTGTCGTACCCTGGAATAAATCTGTAAAAGTAAAACGTTACGCTGCATACTTTTTAATCCTTTTTATACACCGTGGAAAAACTAATGAACTAACGTACACAGCAATTTCTGATGGAATCGTCTGTTAAGAAAACTTTCAAAAAACTTTAGAAATCAGTGTAAAACATAAAACACCGAGATGATTTTTTGTTTAGATGTTTAATAATCTTTTCTCACTGAAAGCGATGGGATTTTACAGCACGTTAGAAAAATTGCGGGTGTTTTATCGTTAGATCAGTGTTTAAACCCTAAGGTAATGTTATACCTTTTTCTAAAAAAAATTCGATTAAGGTGCGTTCGTGATCTATTTATAACAGCTATGTAATAACATCAGGCCGGATCGCATATTTGCCCTGTCGTTATAATACAAAATGTTCTCCTTAATACACTGAGTCAAAAAAGAAACTTCACAAAATTAATTTTGTAAAATATTGAATACTTTCCCCCTGATGATACACCCGTGTAGCCAACATGGGATCCCTATCTGTCGACTCTGGAAAACCGTTAGCCAAACCCACTCATAGCCATCCATTTCTTGTGTAAATGCCTTTCGTGCCAAATCAGGTTTTGCACGTGCATTCAATGTTGTGAACTCCACATCGAAGTTGGATTCATTTGCACATGTTTGCCATGGCCTCAAACATTAAAAAAACACTTTTAAGCCACATTTGTAACAGTACTTGAAATGCCGCGATTGTCAAATGTGCAACGTGAACGTGCCGTTGGCATGTTGCAAGCGGGACGATCAGTTATTGACATCGCAACAGCAATGGGATGCAGCCGTCGTACTGTGTATGACTTGCGACATCGTCTACAACAAACTGGCACCACTGCTGATCGCCCAAGGTCGGGTCGTCCACGTGTAACGTCACGAGTTGAAGACCGGAACATCGTCCTACGTCACCTTCGTAACCGATTTCTGCCGGCTGCACGAACCAGAGCTGAGATGTTTCAAGGTCGGCTGTCCGCACAGACCATCCGAAATCGGTTGCGGTCTGCCAATCTCCATGCTCGACGTCCGTCTCGTGGGCCAATTTTGACGCCATTTCATGGACGTCAGCGTCTGCTGTGGGCCCAACGTCACCTCCAATGGACCCAGAGAGACTGGAATCGAGTCGTCTTTAGTGATGAATCGCGGTTTACCCTCAGATTTGCGGACGGCAGGCTAAGAGTCTGGAGACGACCTAATGAACGGTATGCCCAGTGTTGTGTGCAGGAAGTGGACAGATTCGGGGGCGGAAGTTGCATGGCATGGGGTGCTTTCTGTGGGAACAACCGTTCCAGACTTCTGGTCATCCATGGAAACCTCACAGCTGCTGCTTATCGCGATCAGGTACTCACCCCTGAACTCATTCCCTTCATGGCGGCTCATGGTCCAGGTCTACAGTTCCAGCATGATAATGCACGGCCGCACACCGCGTTGTTGACATGAAATTTCCTTCAAAATGCTGGCATCAACGTCATGGACTGGCCATCTAGGTCCCCTGACCTTAATCCCATCGAGCACGTTTGGGATGCACTAGGGAGAGGGCTTCGTGAACTTAGGAACAAACCGCAGAATTTGCAGGAACTTGGCGCTGCCTTGCAAGATCAATGGCACCGAATCCCCAACCATGTGTTCACAAACATCAGGCAGTCGATGAGGAGACGGTACATGGCTGTGGTGAATGCGCGAGGCGTCCATACTCAATATTGAACTGAGACATTTCGACGTTTCATTCTTGTGACTTGACATTCTGTGCACAAATGTTTTGGAACGGCGTGTAGCCTAACTGAACAGATCTGTGGCACTGTCAGTGTATTGATTACATCACACACATCTCAGCAATGAAATAAAATCACTGGCACCATCCTATTATCTCTTGTTCGTTTTAAGTGCCTTGACAAGAGAATGTGAAGTTTCTTTTTTGACTCAGTGTAGTTTTTTAAAAAATACCTTCTCACCTTTGTGTAGGGCAGATTTTAAAGATTTTGCAATATACGTGTGCAATGTACGTGTGCAATGTACCTGTGTAATGTACCTGTGCAATAAATGGAATATGACCTGGGTTTTTGTGTGGTGAAAACGTTGGTTTCTAAACATCAACATGGGCATTTTAGACAATGAAAGAGAAGATAACGAACAGTGATATAGGCCCTATAAAGGATACCAAATCCAAAGTAGGACACACACAGGCACAGCAGAAAAAGGATGAATATGCTTGTATAGAAGTGAGCATAGCCGATCACACCCATTGTGAGACCCATATATTTATCTGTACTCAAAATCAATACATATATATATATATATAAGAAACGGCCTAACAAATTGGTGCATGCATGAAATACGTCACACAGCATTCAGCCTAATTACAAGTTGTATTTCGTTTGCTGTTCAAACCCCAGTAACATCAACTTATGTCATTCGGCTGACCTCGGCAGATGCCGGTAAACTCAATCTAAATATAATCAGCCAAGGTGAATTTATTTATCAGTAACCTACCTTGATTTGAAAGTAGATCATACGCAGAACAAGTTTGTCCTCGCGTTTCTAATACGTTGAGAGACATAGACACCATATGCAGGTGACAATGGATCATTGCTACATGAATATGGGTAGTTGATAATGAATAAACTGAAGCCATCTCATTTGTCATAGTGTTGAGTAGTTCGCCATTAACATCTATGTTCAATAGATCCAAATATGGTTGGTTGGTTGGTTGTATATTAAGGTCCCGCCTTAGAATTGTTTACTCACATAAAGATGTCACCATAGAAACGACTTAACAACTTTGACGTTCCCCATTGCTGGTAACGTGCTGCAAGATTTAGGCCTATACTCGGCGGTTGCAGCCTTTGAGCAGAGAGGGATGTTTATTGTGCCATACCTGCTGTAACACAGGTCCTCGATATCTGCGGTCTCATCGGAAGGACCGATCCATTTACGACAAATCAATAGGTACTGAGGACCTACTCTAACCCTGATTCCCAGGGGACTCCAAATATGGAGGACTCTTCTTTGTACAGACACACTAAGAACATAGTTTTGAGATATACATGTAGGTTAATTTCAAGCCTTTGTCATTTCTGTGTTGTTTTTGGATATTAGTTCTAAATGAGGATGAGGATCAGGTGAGCGATGTGGCCATGGTCCTCTTCTTAGATATTTTTAGACTGGAGCACTTCAGCCTATCGCATAAAACTTAGACGAACTCACTTTTGATCTCGGTCTCACTTATATATAAAAGGAACATGTAACGAAAACATGAAACTCTATTAAGTTTATTGGCCACGGAACCCGTGTTGCCTTAGAATAGGATAATGCATAATCACAATACCACACAGATCTGTTCAGTTAGGCTACACGCCGTTCCAAAACATTTGTGCACAGAATGTCAAGTCACAAGAATGAAACGTCGAAATGTCTCAGTTCAATATTGAGTATGGACGCCTCGCGCATTCACCACAGCCATGTATAACGCGATTTCTCCGAATTCATTTATATAGATGTTAACGGCAATTCAACAACTCAACATTGTGACACACGGGGTAATTTTAGCTTCTCCATGGTCAACTTCCCATATTTACATACCAATATTCTCTTATAATCTGAATATGGTGTTTAGGTCTCTCAACGTATTAGATACACGAGGGTATGTTTTGCGTATGATCAAAACCATGTATATCGGGAAAATCGCCTGACGCTGGACGGACAGTGTTATGCCTGTTCTTTCTAGGGATGTCAGATGATGAAAATAGCACCAATTCTTTTCGAGGAATTAAAACATATACACAGTTTTTGTTTGTATGTTGTTTAATACTTCATAAAAACAAACAAACAAAGAAAAACAAAACAAACAAAGAAAAACAAAACAAAAACAAAAACAAAACTGTTCAATTATGTAGAAACATCACCAACTGTAGGTGTTACAGATTTTTACAAGGAACTGTTGAACATATAATGATATTTCTTGATCATGCCAACGCCCACTTTGATTCGGGACCTCCATTTTAAATCACATCCGAAACGATGGTGACTTTCACTTCTAATTTTCGGGTGCTCGGCGAAGTAGCAATCACTACCTATGTTAAACGCGGTGGTGGGATCGATAATCGAACCCGAGACTTCCCGGTTCCATAATAGCAACACTGTACGATTGAATGGACCTCAGCCATTATATATTGGAATAATTCACTCCTCGTATACATATCTTCCCTTATACTAGACGTAAAACGTCAAAAACAGGAACAGGCAAACGTCACTGTCTATGTATCAGTCATTAAGAAGTTTTAGTTTTAGATAATGTTATGTATAATAGTATATTCAGTGTAAGAAAGAAAATACGGGGAATATATTGGAAGGAAACCAATATGTTCTCTTTCACTCTCAATCGATAACAGATGATTTCCATTTTAATTTAATCAATTTCTGTGTACTTAGTATACAGCCGATGATATAATCTTCTTAAAGACATTTCGAACTCGGTATCTTAGACTATTCGTAATCAACTTAAGTTTTATATGAAGGCCATCCTAATCTAATTTACAAACCACTGAAATGTTTACAAGACAATGTCTTACAAAAAGTAGTTCTTTGCCGTTTGCACTCCTAGTTCATAGCACCTGCTCCCCTATGCCAACGTAACATTTTCTTTTGTATTCTAATGAGGTGCGTTCTATAATTGAATGAGACAAAACAGGAGAAATCTCTCTCTATATCTCATAAATTATCTAATAAATTATCTTGGTCTCAATATTGACTATGTTCAAACCTTGTTATCAACATTCCCTTGTTACAAATAGTACTTATCTGCTCACCGAAAAGCAATCATGTGTTGATTAATAATTCATTAAAGCGACTGATGATGTAGTCCCGTAAAAAGCCAATCATCGTACGAGTTAATAATTTATTTAAAAAAATAAGCTCCGGAGACGATACAAAAGGCCAATCGAATGAATTGGTTCTTCCATTCACTTCTCGCCCGCGCGTAACTCAGCAACTGCAACCGTTAAAGGTAAGGGTCACTTATATCAATAATAGTATTCGAACTATTCATATCATTGCAATAATTTTGGTTTGTTGATTTTAGACTGGATTTTTCACAATCAAATATAAAAAAGAGTATTTACAGATACTAAAAGGGGCACTTGCTGTCAACTTCGTCTTGTAAGCAGTATTTAAAAATAAATAAATAGGAAACTGTGATTAAATTCTGAGAAAATTTTGCACGTGTCTCTACTATGAATCACTTACTTCCATGCAATTTCGAAAGCCATTTACTAACCTCTATGTAAGCAAAATCAACTTTATATTGAAATTACTATAAAGTATAACAGGAGGAATGCTCCATAAAACCCTCCATAAGTTATAGTTTTTGATCAATAGACTTTGCAATACGACTTGTCATGTTGCGGATATCATTCAATTAAAACTTAATATGCCAGAAAGAACAAACGAAAAAGTAATTATAAAATGAGAAAAAAATTGTAGATCCCTTCTCTATGATTTCCTCTCCGTAACCATGCCAATGGGTTTTACCACACAAATTATAAATTTGACTGTATGCAGCGAATACCACAACTTTGTATTCAAGGTGACTTATATTAACACGTTACCGTTTCTGTGCGTTTCTAATGATATTTAATGGTGAGTGCAATCATGAGTGGAATTTTACATTGAATAGCAAATCAAATTTCACTTACCTCATTTGAAAAGTTGTAGAAAACAACGTTAACGTTCTGTTAGGCAATATTTGAATTGAGATTCATTCGTAATATTTCATTCGTAATATTGCAGATTCATTCGTAATATTGCAGATTCATTCGTAATATTGCAGATTCAAACTAAACTTTTTTTTATGGTGAATCACCTTCGATTTAGAACAAAGACACATGATGGCTGTAAATAAGTATGTACTTTGTTGGTAGTTTGCCAAACTGCACAACTTTTTTTTAAATAAAAAGTCTTTTTTATCACAGCACAGAATTAAATATATCTGGCAACTAATAATAGTTTGTTATGTTGCTTGTCATTACAAATTTACCTATTTATGAACCAGCCTTAAATCTTAGCCAAGCTACAATTTTTGAAACATTATTATACAGAATAGGAAATTGTAACTCATTTACCAATATGAAGGACAGAATTGGAAGACATCCAATTTCTCAGATGGCGGGAAACTAAACGTTTTGCATATGTTACTGCATTGAGTCATCATATGAAAGTAGTTAATAATTTATTTAAACCGACATTTCAAATAGAAATTTGTACTAATGTTAGGCGGAGCACGTCGACGTTAATCCTCTACAAAATCACTGACAAGTGTACAACAATGAGCGGCAATGAAATCGATGTTGATTATCCCCAAAGAAGCTTTCAATACTTATTTGATAATTTCATTTTTCAGACATCAGATAAACTTCTTTACAGAATCGTATTATTTACGTGTTAATATACATATAAAAATGATTAAAAGTCAAACATATCTTTAGATGTCGTTCTTCGTTTTGTTTTAAATATGCATTTTCTACATACTTATCAGCGCCACAATCTGATTAAATTTTATACTGGTACCTTAGTCAGCGATATTATGATTATGAAAATAATATAACAATAACTATGGGCGAGAACACTACCTTCGTTATTGATGAAAAAAAGATACTGACAGCCAATTTCTTTTCTTAGGTCTACATTCCAATATCGTTTTTCCATGGAAAAAAAAAATAATGAAAATTCGCATTGACATCACAAAGTCACGCTCAACAATAACGTTACGTCACAAAAGCGTTCCGACAAATGTCCAAGACGGCATATAGGGCTATCCCAACCTGTTGACTGATAAACAGAAATTAATCTTCAAAATTACATTTTAAAAATTATGTATCTAAATATGACGTAGATAAAAGCGTTATTTTTGTTTAGCTTCACACCTAAAAATACCCAGCCATGTGCTGAAAAATGTTCTTGACACACTAATTTGTCTGCACACCAGAAGCGCGGTAGGCATTTAGTCCTCTGTTCCATTATAAGTTTAAGATATTCTACAATCCAATAACCCCCTCTTAATGGTGATGCGGGTTCTTACTCTAACACGCCGAGTCTCATCATCTAACCGTGTACAATCTCTCTACAAAATTGCTGGCATTAATTTGCTCCCTTTCCTGCTTAACGACCTCACTGCCGATAAAGTAATAATTATTTTAATGTGGGTTGTCTTTGTTCTTATGTTTCAGCAAACATCAATTTCATTCATCCCTGCTGTCCTCATAAATATTCTGTTTGAATTATACTCATAGGTTGATACTGTTAATAAGAAGTGTTTTATCAATTTGTCCCATATGCTATAAATGTCTAAATGTCAATTTTACGTAAAGCATACTGCCGTTCAATTTTGATTCCTAGGAGTATGTATTTATTTAAGTGTTCACACACACACACACACACACACACACACACACACACACACACGTGTGTGTGTGTCACAAAGCCGATTGAATATATACTAGTTTCTTCAATTTTTCTTCCGGAGTATACTGAATATTGCATAGCAGCTTAGCAATATTCAATATACTCCTGAAGAATGGAAGAAGCCAGTCGAGTAAATACTAAATCGGCATTGTGATATTTGTGATATATATATATATATTAATGGATGTGTTTGACCTCATTGTAACTGTAACGTTTGCAACATTTGTTCAATCAATTTGAGACTAACAGCTATATAAACAGATATAGTATTCTGGATATTATAAGTTTGTCATTTTTTATACTGGTTAGATCTACATACTCTGAGATTGATTGATTTACGTCCTGTTGAGAATATTTTTCTCATATTTAGACGTCGCCCATATTGAGACACCACCAACTGTAGGTGAAATACCACAAATTTAGACCTATGATTATCGCTTAGGGCCGTCGCAGTGATGGTTCTTTAACTTGGCAGTGCCTCCCACGACACGGAACTTCCGTTTTTAAAGTCCGAAAGACTCGTGTTTCTCTCTTCTAAATGCTGAGCTTTTGGCTAAGGGACAATCACTATCTATGTTAACATCTAAGGTTTGATGAGGTCATGGCACGAAGTGGACTCGAGTTCACGACTACCAAATTACGAAGCAAACGCTCTACCACTGAGCTACCGCGACCGGTTCTAAAACTGCGGAAGATTTTTCAGGAAGCCAACAAAAAATGTACGCATCGCTATGATAAAATTGAGGATTGCAATAAAAGGAGACGACAGTGTACATTTACGATTGATTTCTCTTACTCATACGGAGACGTCACCATTGCCGGTGAAGAGCCACAAAATTTAGGCCTATGCTCAGCGCTTACGCCTTTGAGCAGGGAAGGAGCTTTATCGTGCCACACCTGCTGTGACACGGGACCTCGGTTTTTGCGGTGTGATCCGAAGGACCGCCCCATTTAATCTCCTCTTAAGGCAAGCAAGGGGTACCGAGGATCTATTCTAACCCGGTTATGAATCAGAACATGCACGCACAATACATGTTACTAAAATATCGTTTCTTAGGTATATCTGTATTTTATTTCAAGTACAGAAGTATCTTTTTTTTTGTTTGCTTGTTTATTCAAAACAAAATTCGTAGATACTATTGCCTTGTGTATATAGATAAAACAAATACTACGTGACATGTTATACCATTATTTTGTATGGAAAAACATAAAGCACCTACAATCTTGTCTAGTACACAACTACCGTATAACGGGCGTTGTCTGTGGTTTTCCATTTTTAGTGGACAGGAAAAATCCGCAAAAATTACAATCGCAAAACATATATTGATACATATTAGTATACATAGGTATAATGCAACCGCAGAAACTGGAAGCACAAAATATAATTTGCTACCCTTTAGGATCGGAGCGCAAAATTTTCCACCAGCAAAAAATAACCATTATACGGTATGTTGATGCATTGTACATATCAAGGATAAATCGAGCCGCCCGCGTGGCGCAGTGGTTAGAGCGTCGGGCTCAAAGATCTGATGATCCTTGAGTCGGGGGTTCGAATCCCACTGTGGGACGTGGGTGCCGGTCTTTCGGATGAGACCGTATAAACCGAGGTCCCGTGTCGCAGTAGGTGTGGCACGATAAAGATCCCTCCCTGCTCAAAGGCCCTGAGTGCCGAGCACAGGCCTAAATTTGCAGCCCTGTCACCGGTAATGGTGACAGCCGCCGGATAGCTGAAAAATTGCTCAGGCGGCTATAAACAAACAAACAAACAAAACAAACAAAAGGATAAATCGTTGAAGTTATGGTAGGCCGCTTTAAAATGTAATCTTAATGTATTAAATTTAAATTCTATCATCTACCGACTTGATTTACCTTACTTCTTCGAATTTTAAAACCAGCTATGACTGATGTACTTAGCCGAGTTCATCCGACTACCTGAGAAGGGTTGTAAATGGAATAGCTGTTGTAACGTCACCATTACAAATACAACATCCGTTTCCATGGGGGGGGGGGGGGGGGGGGGGGGCGTTGAAAAGTCATATCGAAAATTCTTAATCAATAAAAATCGCAATGATATTCAGTGCAAAAAATATTGCTGACAACTTTCTACCTGTCTGCAGAATAAAATGCATAAAATTTGCTTTGCCTATATATATCATACTTTGTATACACTTTTAAATCACGGTGTCCTTTCAATTCCGAATAGCGTCTTATAAAATCTCTTGCAAGTATCATACTATCAATGGTCTAGCTAAGTGCTTTTGAGTCACGATGGTACCTTCAATTCCAGATAGCTTCTAAATAATTTTCTTGCGGTTTAAATTAGAAATATGAAGGGATTCAATATCATACTATCAAGGCTCTAACTAACTAAATTGTTCTTTCAATTTCTTCTTTTATAAAATGGTATTCACATGATATAAGCTACAGATGTGAGTATTGATTTTTAGTGTGCACATCACAACTGGAACTTTGCGAGATAATGTATGTTAGCACATTTCATGCTTTTGAAATAAACAGGAAATATACACGGACATGTAAATTCATTGATGTATCATAGGGTGGCAGTGGAGGTCATTATTAGGCATTTTATAATTTTTGTTGTTACATTCCATGCAAAACAAATGACCCAAAAGGAAATAAAATATTGAGATTCGTAATGCAAAAGAAAATATTTTCCTATGTTTAAATTTAATTCGAGAATAAGCATATCAAGAAATAAAATAAACCATTGAAACAATTTAAACATTGAAGTTCTTTTGTTTTTCTTTCCTTCTTTTTTAGATCTAGCTTTTGTCATATTTTTGGGGGGTTGTTGTTGCATGTTTGAGTTTTTTGGTCCGTTTTGGTAATCAAATGAATTATTTATTAAAGTGTTTAATTATTTATTATTTTTTTTACTTTTACCCCTTTGTTTTGATTTGCAATGCCCATATATAATAGGCCTATTATGTTTCTGTATGGATATTTTGAAATATTTAGCAGTTTGGTGTTACATTTTGCCAGAGTCTAGTTCAGAATACTGTCGTCAACATTCATTGATCAAATGCCGTCTCCAAAAATAGTATTTAACTTGACAACCTTGTTTCGAGTCCTGATAGACAGTATAGTGTATTTCTATATTTCATCAAATATTTACAATGCATTTCCGTGCATCTGGTTGTGCTAAAAAGGGCGAGTTGGTGTCTAATGTACAATATTGATTGTCACAGGGAGCACATCATTGATGCTATAAACATCATACATCACACTGGGAGTAAATTCAAAAGCGTTGTATTTGCTTTAGAATACTGCTGTAAAAGTAGCAGGGAGAGATCTGAGAGCTAAAGATGCTCCCTTTATTTACGGTGCAGAAAAATCTGAGAACAGTTGAGGCCTTATATCTGAATTCTTGCATTGCCGTTTTAAAAAATCAATATCAATAAATTCTTACCCATTTTGCCACGTATGTCCAAACTTACCTTGAAATATCCATACAACCTGAAAACGCCTTTAGATGATTTCGTTTGTTGACTAAGCCGTAGTGGGTAATAACCTTGTTGCTATTTGTATCTATCTATATGTCAATTTTTTAAAAAATACATCTCTCGGGAAATATATTTTGCAAAATAATAAAATAATCTACTTCATTCAAAACATAATGAAAATAGACATTTTATTCCTATTAGAACTCTTTACCAGTAGTTTACAACGCACAAAACAAGCAAGTCGTAAGTAATAATTCTCGTCGTTAAAAGGAAGATTTTATGTGATTCCGACCTATAGATACTCAAATTCCAAACTGATCAGGGAATATTTCACTCCAAACTACCCCTTTTCCTACTTACACAGAGATTCATACAAACCATGCAAATGTAAGCTACCGGAAACTGACTTTGGAACGTATGAAAATTGAACTTTTCATTGTATCTTGATTCTCAGCATTCATTTTCTTTTTCAGTTTCCTATATGCATCAACAGTATTTATAAAATCACAAAAATCAATTGGTGCTCGTACTGCCTGATTTAAAAAAACAATCGTGTTAACATATTCAAATGATTGACTTTATTTGTCTAACTTTGAAGTCTTGGAACCACGAGCTTAGCTTTATCGGTTTGATAAACAGTTGTTACACGTTATACTTTGAAATAAGGATTAGGTATATTTGAAATCCACTTCGTTTATAAATAATAATAATGAATTAGACATAGTTGCTGAACATTAACAAGATCAGGGAGATTACATATTTACGCACTACTTTTTTCACCCTAAATATTTATAATCCATCATGATTAATTTTAAGGAAAGGAAACACAACGTTCTTTTCGGATTACGAATGCCACAACGGTAACAATAGCATATCAGGTGTAGGGAAGCCACTGTTGTTCAATAACTCTAATTCATCTCAGAAAGTGCAAACAGATATAGTCAATATTTGTTTGGTTTATTATTTTATTTGGTGATAAAGAGCACGGCTGATAAAAGTACATATTGTACCAAAACCAAACAAATCAAAATTCAAATTGTGGGCTGTCTCACACGAATAGGATGCCCAAAGTCAACATCTGTTAGAAATGACCTTTACTCTGGGATATGTAAATATCAAGGATAAAATTCAAACACAAAATCAACATATGTTAAGAGATACAGAGATCAAGGTTAGGATTCAAACAAATATGACATTGAGCATGAGAGGAGCAGGACTGAAGGCTGAATTTACATTTTTTTAAATGTACAGAATAAGATGTTCGTTGAGCCAAAAGCAAGTGGTTAGCACACAAGCTCTTTCAGTTGGACCTCCGACATCACATGGGGTGGGACCAAGAGCGGCTTTGTTGCAAAATTACGTGTGGGGAAACTTATAGTGGCGGGTATATTTGTGCCTTGAAGTTAATAAAATCTAGTCCACCTTGTATGGTATTTAAGAATATTGATTGCCCAGTTGGGTTAAATGTGCCCGATCTGTCTGAAAAAAAAAAGAATAATGAAGCTCCCAACCTAACATACTCTTCTCCGAGTAAAGGAATTTAGTCCGTGTTCTCTTCATAGCCTTTGGATGGTAGGTTGTATATTGTTTAACGTCCCTCTCAAGAATCTTTCACTCATATGGAGAAATCACCATTGCCGGTGAAGGGCTGCAAAATTTAGGCCTATGTTCAGCGCTTATGGCCTTTGAGCAGGGAGGGGTCTTTAACGTGCCAAACCTGCTGTGACACGGGGCCTCGGTTTTTGCGGTCTCATCCGAAAGACCATCCCATTTTGCCGCCTCTTACGACAAGCAAGGGGAACTGATGATCTATTCTAACAGGGATCCCCAAGGGGTCCATAGCCTTTGTGTCACGTGTGTATCGCCAGGTAAGTATGAGTAAATTCTGTGTACACTACAGCATTATTGTCTTAAATAATAATTATTGATTTATTGCCGATCTTAATTCCTTAACAGAAGTTTTACCCACATTATCACCGGCACAGTGAATAACAAGGCGGTAGGAGAAGAGCCTACTTGCCTTAAGGTCTCAGCTTGATAAACGTCTTGATCAATTTCACAACCCTGTTACCACAATAGAACATTTATCCTTTTAGATTGAAATTAGTCCCACTTGGGCTAAGCAGTGACTCTAAATGTGCGCTTATTATGATATATGACCCAAACGTCTAAATAATATGACCGAGTGAAATTACACGGTACTGTTGGTATATATATTTAAGTTTTATAACAATTTGACGCCCATCCTCTCGAGGATTGTATAACCCTGGGTGGAAACCCTCTTACTAACAATTCAGTATTTGCCCCTTTTCTACAAGAATGGGATTTATAGGTCTATGTGCCCATTTTCATATGCCTTTTCCAAGACTGGTGTAATTTAACACCTAGTACCAAGGGAACCACAAACATCACGAAAGAGTGGACCATCAAGTACTTTGTGAGAATTTTGTAAGGGCATGTTTTGGATCTGTAAAGCTGTTTTCTGCCCGTTTGGTTGGGTTTTGAAAAATTTACTTCAAGCTGCAGAGATGAATTGATATGATGATATGGAGATTTTTACTCAGTAAATCCTTTGGATTGTTTTTTGTGAAACAACTTTCAAGAACCCATAAAAGGCAGTAGAAAACAATACTGTCTCATAGTTGCATGTACACACACTGGGCAGTATTGCTATTATACTTTGCAAAAGTTGCTATGTAAATTGACATTCAGGAATAAAAAGGTGAAGATAAGAAATAGTGATCAATCTCATAAGTCCTATAAAGAATACAAAATGAAGAGTTGCGCAAACATGGACTCTTGGACATACCAGAGGTGGGATCAGGTGCCTAGGAGGAGTAACCATTCCCTGTAGACCGACCACACCAGCCTTGTGCCCTATATTTTGATTAAGTAAATGTGTAGTCAAAATCAGTGTGTAAAGAACGGCCTAACAATTGGTATGAAACACTTCAGACAGCCATTGACCCGATTGCAGGTTATTTTCATCAATTAGATTTTTATAACGACCATAGAATTTTCGAAATGCTGACGTCAAATGAGTCTGTTGAAACACCTGTAAAATCAACGTATTTGTCAGAAGCTTCCCCCCTCGATTTGAAAACTGATCATATGCAGAATAAGCTCATGCATATCGATTTACTTAAGAGACGTAGAAGCCATATACAGGTGATTATGGAATATTACGACATAAATATTGGAAATTGACGATGGAGAACTAGAGTCATCTCGTTTGTCATAAAGTTGAATTATTAGTTAATCTTACGTATGGGTAATACGTTTTAGACCTTGTGATAACTTCCTACGGGGAATCAGTTGGTTAGATCGCGGTAGCCTTGGAATTTTACAAAGTGGGATAAAACGTCTAGGTAAGAACGTATTGCTACATACGTAGGACCTTTAACCGACAAATATGCTACGAAATGAACTATTGAATGAAGAGAAAGTGGTCAAGGGGGAAATATAACCATGTCGAGTACAGAAATGATGATAAACCTGAAGACCAGTTTGACATGCCTTGAGCGTATTTCCAGAGAGGGCTGCGTGAAGAAATTTGTTTACTTCAGCTTAGAGGTGAGACACTGGAACAGTCGGGGCTGTCAATGGTGAAGGTCTCTGCATCCGTCAGTGCCTGTGAAACAGTACTTTCTTATTTTCACGCTTTCTTTTCCATAGTCTTATAAATAATACAACTGGAATCAACTAAAGTGTTGTTATGTTGGCGAGAATGCCTGATCTATTCCAACCATAGGGCCAAGGAAAGCAGCGTTATTTACCTTGCAAGTATGTCCCAAAGCTAGATTCTTTGCACCTGAGCTGTCCCTAAAACATCTAGAACGAAATGTGAAGACCATACAGGCTCACAAAAATACAAATCACCATTAAAATCTTGCAAAATTGTTAGCCGTAAATATATATCTTCTTTCATTTCTTAATTCAATTTAACCGAGTGATGTAGCTGCCACACAGCAATGGCTGAATCGTGCATTCGCCTTACTGTAACAAATACCTAAACTGGTGCAATAGCTTTAGTAAAGAAATTGAACTTCCCTAACAATGGCCGTAATAGCCGTACAGGTACCCTCCTTCTGTTTACAAGTCCCTTTAGTGATAAACCTAGCTCCATGCGCTTTGCAGTTAGAACCCCTGTCAACTGTATCAATTTCTAACCTTAAATATACAAGTCTGTGTGAGACCCAAAAATGTGTCCCCTGTCAGTGGAACCCGTTATTCCTGACTAATTTGTTTGAATGTAACCATTAACTTCAACAATTTACAATATCCTTGCCAGTAAAATAAATCTAGGTAATGATTAATGGTATCCAAATCACTCTTTTGTTCTACAACCCATTGCAAAAATGCAACACTTTGCATGATAAAGAACTTTCTATTCAAAGGCACTTGTCTATGTAATATTTCCCATCTACCTTATTTCCCAGTTGATAAAAATCACCTGGATTAATAGGTAAAAGTCTGAATGCCGCTTTAAGATCCATCTTCTCAATATAAGCCCCTAATTACTTTGTCTAGCGTTTGGCCAATACAACCAAATGGTGTGCAATGAACAAAAGATTCTAAAGGGTCGATATACAAGTTCGTACTATTAACTGGAGGAAACGACAAATGAGTGATAAGAAGCCATCCAGAAATATCGCCTTTCAGAACAATCCCAGTAGGAAATGCACTTAGATTAGGAATATGTTCCCCAATTCTTCGTAATTTGACCTCATTGTTTTGTTTTTATATTTCTTGGGGATACTGATATACTGAAACAAAATTACGATTTTCTAAATTGGTTTTTGGGCCTGAATAATGTAGACGAAATCCAACGGAAAATCCAGAAAATGATTTGTTTGCTACGTACCTGTTAGAATAGTTTACTAGGTAGTTTCTTAGCGCTGATTTATTGTTTGGGTTTTTGTCTAGTTACCATATTTTTGGTTGCCTTCATAACAGATTCTTTAAGATGGTGGTGACTATTATCTCCAAATTGATGTTGGGTATGAACGTCGATCTGTTGACTGAATGATGTGTATGAGGGGCGAAAAGACGATCGAGTTAATCTTTGTCCATAAGGTGTTTAGGACGGAGGCTTTTTTTTATTGCAGTAAACCACTATAACGAGCGCACAAATGTCATTGAATTTTGGTGCAGATGTCATTAAATTTACAGTCGAAGTACTTTTCTTTTGTTTAAATCATATGTAGGGTTTAGGGATATATAAAATAACCATGAGTCTGTGTCAACTTTCCCCAAGGAACTGGACGGGTTAGTGGTATTAGGAACTCTGTACTGGGTATCATAGTCAAATCAGCTAACTGTCCCTCTTGCTGCCTCAAACCGTATGAATGTACTTCAGCAACTCGGAACACCTCGGGATATGAGGTCAGATACATTGATGCAAATATCATCAGCATCGTGTTAGTCAATTTATCTCCCTCGCATTATTGAGTATTAGTTTTTATGACTTGTATTAATACCATGACTCCCAGAAGATGGGATGACAGATTGAGATTTAATAAATTTGCTTTGCACTATATTTGGCTTAACAAGTGACTCACTAACATGCATATATATATATATATATATATATATATATATATATATATATACAGAGAGAGAGAGAGAGAGAGAGAGATATGCTTACTCCTAATACACACATATTCCCACCTCTGGTATATCCAGGGGTCCGTGTTTGCCCTATTCCTAATTTTGTATTTCTTCTAGGAGTTATGATTAATCACTGTTTGTTATCTTCACCTTTGTACATTATTAACATATTGCAACATAATTACCTTCTACAGTGTCATGCTGTTGTGGGCTCTGCTATAGAGCTAGTGAAAGTGCCTGGAAAGGTTTGTACATAGAGTTTGTATATTATGTAGATCCTGTGTACTCTGTTGTGAAGCAAATGAAATTACCAGGAAAGGCTGCTTTGAGGCCTGGACATTCTATAGGTCTTCTGTACTCTACCGTGAGGTCTGTACATTTTATAGATTCTCTGTACCATGAAGCGGGGCGAGTAAATGTGACTGGGGAGGATGTGTGGGTTCTGTACCGGTTGTTTATTTTATCCTTTGCAGACTGTGGATTCATTGATTGATTGTATATTATTGAACGTCCCACTCGAGAATCTTTCACTCTTATGGAGACGTCGCCATTGCCGGTGATGGGCTGCAAAATTTAGGCCTTTATTCGGCGCTTATGGCCTTTGAGCAGGGAGGGATCTTTAACGTGCTACACCTACTGTGAAACGGGACCTCAGTTTTTGCGGTCTCATCCGAAGGACCGCCCCATTTAGTCACCTCTTACGACAAGCAAGGGATACCGAGGACTATTCTAACATCTCAGATCCCCACGTGGAGACTGTGGATGGTGGCAAGGCTTGGTTGTCTTTTGGACGCCTGGAAAAGTGTCTGTTGTTTGCGGGGCATGATGGGCAGTTTACTGTGCAGTTTACGTCCTTGTGCAATAATTCCTTTACTGAAAAATAAACTTAGTTAAATGATTTATAGCTACAAAATAAGCAAATAAAAGAAAATGAACCTAATTAAACCTATAGTTTTCCATTCTAGAGAGTACTGTATATGATAATATTACTGCTACCTATATGGAAAGAACCCCGTGAGGATCGGGGTTGTTATGATATATACATACCACCGGCAATGATGACGTCTCCATATGAGTGAAACATTCTCGAGCGGGACGTAAAACAATATACAATCAATTAATATATGGAAAGACACACACACACACAGAGAGAGAGAGAGAGAGAGAGAGAGAGAGAAATGTTTCCAATCATTGATAACAGCATCTTATGAATACATGGGCATATCACTGACTGTAGATTCCTGATTTTGCGCGAGTACTTAATATCGCGAAATGACCTGTAAACGTCAAATCGGGACAGCATGAATTTGTGAGTGCTCTGTTGATCAATAGTTTTTACACGTATTTTAGTAATATAAAAATAAAATCGAAGAATTTTACTTTGCAAGTGATGTTTCTCGCGAAATTACGCGATAATAGATTCCTCGGTTTTATTTAGCAATTTACAGTAGATGCCAAAATGTTATTTACCAACAAATTCGGAACCTTCAAGAAACAAACCCGCTAAACTCGCTGACCAATCCTTACTCGTGAATAATGTCAATGATAATGAAGAGTATGATGATGGTTACGACGACGGTTATGATGAGGATTTATAAATTATACACGCGTACAGTTTCAGAGAGGGAGAAAAAAAACCCGGCAAAGTTTCTGTTACTTCGCGAGCTATCTGGATGGACAAATAAGTAGAAGATACCAATAAATAAATTCATTGGACGTTGTTAATCGCTCTACTGGGATTTAAGGAGGAGTTTATCAAGATTGACTGAAGAGGACGAGAGTAAAGAGACCAGGTGCTCTGTTACAAGCCTACTACAGAATACATAAACAAGCCTGTAGTACAATCAATAAACTTAATACAACTATATCCTTACCCTCAGGGAGAAAGAGCCATCTATCTGCTGTCTTGAATTTATTAAATAATTTACAACATAATTACTGTCTGGGGATTATCTTGGCTTACTTTACTGCTTTTGAATTATGGAACAAGCGTTCAATTAGCTGTTCCGATCACCTGAGCACCACATAGAAAACTAAAGACTTTTTTATTGTTGCTGGCTCTGTACAAGAGACAATCTTTCGTCATTGCTCCTTATATTATCAACCATATTTTGGCAGGTTTTTTTTTTATTTGCAGTCAATTTCAAAATTTAATGAATAAGTTCCAGATACTTCTCTAATAATATCTCGTATCCAAGACTTTGATGTCATTTGTTCTCATCGACCACTTCTTACTCCAGGAGTGAACGTTTACTCCCCACAACACCGCTGAACAAAGGACTTAATTCAATTAAAATGGAAAGGTATTTGCGCTCATGCTAATATGCGCCTATTTTGTCAAAGATTTATTGGAAAGTAATTTTCAGTATAGGATATATATGATTGATTGATTTTATATTGTTTAACGTCCCGCTTGAGAATTTTTCACTCATATGGAGATGTCACCATTACCGGTGAAGGGCTGCTAAAAGGCCAATGCTCGGCGCTTATGGTCTTTGTGCAGGGAGGGATCTTTTACGTGCCACACCTGCTGTGACACGGGGCCTCGGTTTTTGTGGTCTCATTCGAAGGACCATGCCATTTTTTCGCCTCTTACGACAAGCAAGTGGTACTGAGGATCTATTCTAACAACCCGGATCCGCACGGGGCCGGAGATATATGTATCTATGTATCTGTACCCTATGGGTTTAACTGTTGACCAAGGGCCATGAAATTCCTTGTTCTGTAATTTATTTTCAACAATATTTATTCAGAAATAGTGAAAAGGATTGGGTAGCAGGCATAGTCTATTTTAGCCCTCTCTCCTAATTCTCTAGAGGATTGATTGATTGTTTGTTTGTTTTACGTCCCGTCGAGAATGTTTCACTCATATTGAGACATCACCAGCTGTAGGTGAAGTACCACAAAATTTGACCTTTGCTTAGCGCTCAGGGCCGTAGCAGTGAGGGTTCTTTAACGTGCCAACGCCTACCGTGACACGGGACCTCCGTTTTTAATGTCATATCCGAAAGACCCGTGATTCTCACTTCTAAATGCCGAGCGTTTGGCGAAGGAGCGATCGCTACCTATTTTTCGTCTTAGGTTTGACGCGGCCATGGCACGAACGGGGCTCGAACTCACGACCTCCCGGTTACGAAGCGAACTCATCACTACTATCGCATATACCCTACTTATCAGGTTTATGTCCAAGAATTAAACAAAATCTCTATTTAAATTGTAGCATTGTAAGAAAAACGTTTTTCTGCCACATCAATTTGAAGATCTTTTAAAGCTAGCACAGAACATGCATCTTCTGACGACGATTGGTTGGTTGTTTTCCTGACGACGATTGGTTGGTTGTTTTTCTGACGACGATTGGTTGGTTGTTTTCCTGACTACGATTGGTGGTTGTTTATTTGTTTTTCATCCAATCGAGAATTTCACTCTTCCTGAGACGTCACCAGATGTATGTGAAGTACCACAAATATAAACCTATGCTTAGTGCTTACAGCGGTAGCAGTGGGGCTTCTTTAATGTGTCAACGCCACGACATGCAACTCGGTTGTTCAGGTCCTATTCGAAAGACCCGTAAATGCCGAGAGTTTCTCGAGGGAGCAATTAGCTGTACTGTCAACCACTTTTACGCGTCAGTGACATTGAACTCCACGCTGTACAGCAAACATGATAAGAGACAAAACTATTTAATGACCCTATTCATGTAGCCATTTAAATATTATGGTATATTAATGTACTTGGAGTAAATGTTCACTTATATATAGTAACAAATTTGATATCAAACTATAGTGAAAGTTTGTATACTATTAAATTCGTAATTATAGTAAAAGGTTTGATTGAGACTATCTATATAAACATATATGTGGATTTGATCCAGTTTTTATACTTTGGTTTAAGCTAGATAGTAACAACTTTGATACTAAAGTTAGCGGAGAGAACTGCAATTTGCTAAAAAAAAAATAATTATAGAATGATTTTGTGAGGCAGAACTCATACCATATAATACTTGTGATCATTTGCCTGTTTTCTAATATATTTTCATTCCATAGAAAAATTTAATTGAGCACTTATATCTAGTATCAAATTTATAAACATGTCTATGTTGCCCATATCATAAATGCAACACGTTT
The DNA here is from genome assembly GCA_024699665.1 of Ostrea denselamellosa. Taxonomy (NCBI): domain Eukaryota; kingdom Metazoa; phylum Mollusca; class Bivalvia; order Ostreida; family Ostreidae; genus Ostrea; species Ostrea denselamellosa. The sequence goes on from JAMZEH010000051.1 coordinate 1,359,246, forward strand.
TTTATCCTTGTTGTGTTAAAACGAAATAGATTTAAAACGAGTATTTACATTATACATGCTGAGGAGTTTCATACAATAAAAGACAACTCTTAGTCTACGCGACAGACACCTGTTGTATATAGCTTCATCGTCCTCAACTGTATCTATGATGAACCAACTTTAAGCTTATTCTTCGGTACCGTCGTAAAAAAAAAAATCACCGAGTTAATTACATACTGTACATTCCGTCCGTCACAAGCTTACCGCCCAAAGACTTAATGCGAAAAAAAAACATTATTAAACAAAACCTGACTGCCACACAATCACAAACCAACTACACAATTGTACGGAAATGAGCGTGAAACTCCTACCATAAAACAAAGCCTAACTATCGGTGGAATGGATACATTTGGATGATTGAATTTGTCTCTCTCTATGAGATGTTTTATGTATATTGAAATCTCCTTCAATATACTTCAGAGGAGAACTAGTACACTATAAATGTTTACAGCGGCGGTCGGATAACTTGATGAATCAAAATATAGCAGTATAGAGTACAGACGCACTGGTATCTGTAAAACATGTTTATAACCTGCGAATTCCGAGAAGATGCCTTATTGGATGTGCATATTGAAGTCGAGAAATATGACATTTTGGTCTTTTTACCCTGATATAAAATAAAATGATATAATTATGGAAATTTGGATCTAAAAAATATATGCCAACAAATATGTTATCCTTGATTTACATATTTGAATCTTTAAATGCTTATTTGATTGATAATGCGCATATTTTAGATATATGAAATGTAAATATAGAATGCCATGTGAAATTAAATTGTGAAAGATCATTTCATTCTCATTTACAGATCATGGATATCAGCATGTCAACATTATTGTCCTCTGGTCTCATTTTGGTTCTGATATCGTGCGTCTTCAGTGTTCCCATTGACATGGCGAGAGACACAGAGGTGAGTGAACCGATTGAAGGAACAATAGACCGTGAGGTGAGTGAACCGATTGAAGGGACAGCAGACCGTGAGGTGAGTGAACCGATTGAAGGGACAGCAGACCGTGAGGTAAGTGAACCGATTGAAGGGACAGCAGACCGTGAGGTAAGTGAACCGATTGAAGGGACAAGAGACCGTGAGGTAAGTGAACCGATTGAAGGGACAGCAGACCGTGAGGTGAGTGAACCGATTAAAGGAACAAGAGACCGTGAGGTGAGTGAACCGATTGAAGGGACAGCAGAACGTGAGGTAAGTGAACCAATTGAAGGGACAGCAGACCGTGAGGTAAGTTAACCGATTGAAGGGACAACAGACCGTTAGGTAAGTGAACGATTGAAGGGACAGCAGACCGTGAGGTAAGTGAACCGATTGAAGGGACAGCAGACCGTGAGGTAAGTGAACCGATTGAAGGGACAGCAGAACGTGAGGTAAGTGAACCGATTGAAGGGACAAGAGACCGTGAGGTAAGTGAACCGATTGAAGGGACAGCAGAACGTGAGGTAAGTGAACCGATTGAAGGGACAAGAGACCGTGAGGTAAGTGAACCGATTTAATGGGACAGGAAACCGTGGGGTAAGTGAACCGATTAAATGGACAGGAGACCGTGAGGTAAGTAAACCCATGAAATGGACAGGAGACCGTGAGGTAAGTGAACCGATTAAATGGGACAGGGGACCGTGAGGTAAGTGAACCGATTAAATGGGACAGGAGGCCGTGGGGTAAGTGAACCGATTGAATGGGACAAGAGACCGTGAGGTAAATGAACCGACTGACTTGGCAAGACGTACTAAAATAAGAAAACCACTTTCAACAACACAGTAGTCTGTCGAGTTGAACAGCATTATTCCATTTGCAACTCTTACGTAATTAATATTTAAGAAGCCTATTTTATTCATATTTTAAACAAAACGATTACATGAGATAATTAATACCTATATTTACACAGACAACAGCAAGGAATAGTTTCTTCTTGGTAATGGAGCAATTGATTTCTATTAAATTATCAAACGTACCATTATGGAATCTTTGATATGATAGAGTTGTATATTTTGAAATCTAATCTCATGAAAACGAATTTACAAAAGTATAATTACTTGTTTTTAAAAAAAAATCGATCGAATAATTGATTGATGGTTGTTTTTCGCCACACTCAACAATTTTTTTCAGTTATCTGGTGGCGTCCAGTTTTTGTAGGTGGAGGAGAGAACCCAGATACAATGTATCCGGGAAGAGACCACCGACCTTCCGAAAGTAAACTGACAAACTTTGTCACATATATCGGCGCGAGCGAGAATCGAACCCGCGCCGACTAGAGGTGAGAGGCCTTGTGATTTTGAGCGCAATGTTCTAACCACTCGGCCACAGAGGCCCCTTAAAAAATCGATATGAAAATGAAATTCACATTCCATAAAGAATACTGGCTATGTCAAATCCCACTGAAAATTACACATACCGTCTGGGGGATCAACAGTCATAGTATTTACCTGCTGGAGGCTTAAAACAATATTACCTGTCATCTGGGAGTCGGAAAGTTGTGTTGTAAGATTGTGATTCACTATTTTAATGACAGGGGAAAAAAAAACTAAAGTTTAGAAACCTTTTTTTTTATTAATATTTGTGTTAGGAAACCTATTTAGAGGCTCTGAATGAAGTGAAATTACAATATTATCTTCCCGTACAAAAATTTATATCTATATTATGCTATATTCAGTAAAGTGAAATGTTTATTTTGATAAGGTCGTAAACTTAGTTTTCACTTTATTAATTATTATGGTTAATGTAATATACAAAACTATTACAATAACACATTGTACAACAAAATAAAATTTTCAATTTTCAAATTCAGAGTTAATATTTCTTTGATGTGGACGTTAAATCTCTTCCGTTTTTGCAGTGCTGAAACCATGAACCTCCAAGTTATATTTTGTTTCTCAATTCCTTACTCCAAACCATGATAGGATGATCGCATAATTATTCATATTCTATTCGTGTTCATTTAAGTAATTTGATTCGTTTTGGTAAGTTTTCCATTTGAACTGAATATCAGTATTTTTATTTGTAAGTTCTAACATATAATTTACAAGCTACACAACAGTCTGATGATATAGTCTGATATAGGAAGTATATCATCTGCATATGCTGCAATAATGCGTTTAGTGATCTATTCCCGATAAAGACCATGTGTGTTGCATTAAACTGCAATCATCATCTAAGGCTTGCAATGAATCATCGATATAGAGGACATATAGTAAAGGACTGAGAATGTCGCCCTGTTTGATCATCGTACGGATTTGTAAGATGACTCAGTCCATGTAGATATTTTATTCTGAATGTAGTTCCTTTGTACATTAAAGACATAATGTTATAAAAGACCATTAGGAATCCCCCTTTTAATAAATTTATAAAATAAGCTTATTCTCCATAAAAAAATGTCAAACGCTTTTTTCAAGTCGATGAAGGCAGCAAACACCCTTTAACTTCCCTGTGTATGACGGTCAGTTATTGATTGAAGAATAAGTATGTGATCCGAAGTATGTTTTCTTTTTTATGAGGTTATTTTGATAAATAAAGTTGTACAGTCTATTGTGCATTTTCTTTTGAATAGCTGACCTAAATTAGAAGTACTGGAATGGCCTCTGTAATTTGCAGGATCGGGTTTATCACCTTTTCGATGCAGTAATACTGATAGGCTGATACTTGAGATAAATGGAAATTTGCGAAAATCAAATTAAAAAATGCTTTACTAACTGATCTAGTGATAAAATGTGTTCCATTTTTTAACATTTCATTTGAAACGAATTTTATATATAAGCTGTTATTTTTATTTTTTTTATACTTTTTTTATTGCTTCAATTCTCGTATTTCCTTTCCTGGAATGCGATCATTTAGGGTATAATCATTTACATCCAATGATATTTTATTCTTGAGGGTATCAAATTCCTTGAGGGTATCAAATTCCTTGAGGGTATCAAATTCCTTGAGGGTATCAAATTCCTAAATTATCTTGCTTTGTGTTTCATTTCTAAGCTTATCAGTTTGATGTAGTTTTTAGGAGAAATGTGTGAGTATATCATTGCAAGCGAAATCAATGTCATCAACTAATAAGTTTTTTTAATCTAACTTATCGATCAGATTCCAAAATACGTTAGGGTTTTTATGTTTCTAGTGCGTTCAGAGTAAATGTTTTTCGTATAGTTCTACATGTACAGATACGTCTTAGCTTATAAAACGATTATCTATGTTTCATTGTGAGGGTATTTGTTAACAAACTTTAAGTAATTTTGACAGAAATGTACATATTTTGATTCTGGAAACCAAGGTCTCCTTGGGTTTTTAAAGATATTTGTTTTCTTTTTTTAATTTTTGCCGATATATACATATCATTATCAAATGAATATACATAATACCATAATCACGTTTCCAAATTGCGAAATAACGAAAAGAAAACCGCTTTCAATTACAAACTAATTTAAGAAAGGAAACTAGAAGTAAAGGGGCGGATCCAGAAATTTTTCATTGAAGTGGTGGTGGTGTACGACCGAAGTTTGGTACCTTTCCGTTCAAAAAAGGAAATTGAAGATCGAGCTCATAATGGTAAAACAGACATGTTTTGTTAAAAATGTGGAATCAAAGGTGGGTTGGACTCCCCACCACCACCACTCCATCTGCATGTTTTGCATAATTTATTTGGAAAGAAACTATTTTTAAAATATGAAAAAGTTTACTTTTTCAGGTAAGTTTTAGAAGGCTTTTGACATTTTTTCAACCAAAATATAGCAAGAAATATACATGCGTTGTACATACTCGGATCTACCCACAAATCAAAATTTTGTTTGTAGCATCATAGTATATTAGTAAACTGTTGATGAATTTACATCTATTTAGTCATTCCTTAGTAATATATCATAAACTGAATGTTATTAACTTGATATGTAAAATATTCATACAAAACGCCCGATAACCAGATAAAATAGCAATGAAACAGACTCAATTATTCCTTCATAAATTGACACGTGATTTTAGATCGGGATAAAAGTTTGAATGGTAAGATTTTCTGTCGAACAAATAATATTTTTATGATATTACTGGATCGAAATTATCATCTCTAATAATGCATTGAGGGATTGCCATCTTTTCAAACACCGTTTTCCATTCAATTCCAACGTTTTGCTAGAATGGGCAGATCTATCAATGTTAGAGCAATTTGATTGCAAATGACACGTCGTAAAAACGTTAGAACACGTGGTCCTGTTAAGACGGTTTCTTTGAAGTATGCTGCATTATGTATTATAATCATTGCAGTTCCATTTCCATTTTAGATTAGTTGTTTGTTTTACGTCCCGTCAAGACTTTTAGGTGAAGTACCACAAATATAGACCTATGCCTAGCGCTTACGGCAGTGAGGGTTCTTAAACGGGCCAACGCCTGCCGCGACAGACATATAACACATAAGGAAAATTACTTCGAATTTACATCCGAGAAACTCGGAAATAGTGATCGATCTAAGACGATAACAATGATAACACATAACATAGCTGATGAATGTTTGGCTTAAATAATGCGGACTTACGTTATAAAACACTACTCTGGAAGTCTTACCATCAGCTTTTTTTTTTTTTTTTTTTTTATCGAAGCATGCGTCTTTTATGAAATCGCTGTAAACCTGTTCAGAATATTATTTCAGATGATGACAGTTAAATGAAACGTCAGTTGCGGTTTAGACCGTTTTTACAACATCATTTAGACCTCTGAAATACAATAAGATGTATCTCTGTTAACAAACATTGATGATATACAGCGGAGATCGACACTCAGTGGTGCGTTGTCCATTTGTTTTAAGTTGCCATTCCTTGTTGCCAGATGTACATGTTTTAACTTTCTGTAATGTGTATACGTGGACATTTTCTTCTTTAAATTCAGCATCGTTTTAATTTCTACTCGAATGTAAAATGACATTGACCTAGGGATCGGTGAGTGACACTAACAATTACTGGAGGATGGGCAAGTGACACCAACTTTGATTAGAGTGTGTAAAAATGACACCAACCTTGATTATAGTGTGTATAAATGTCACTAACCTTGATTGGAGTGTGTATAAATGTCGATAATCTTGATTAGAGTGTGTATAAATGTCGATAATCTTGATTAGAGTGTAGACAAGTGGCACCAACCTTGCCTCAGAGGTGCTTAAGTGGCACCAACCTTGCCTCAGAGGTGCTTAAGTGGCACCAACCTTGAGTAGAGAGTGGGTAAATGGCACCAGCCTTTTAGGAGGACGACCATGGGTAAGTGGTGCCAACCTTTATTGGAGGATAGATAAATGCAACCAATACTGGGTAAGCGTTGGGTAAGTGGATGGATGTTACCTCTGATGAACAGGTATCTTATAGAGGATGACTTGATTTGTTCAGCAAGGATGTAGGTACTCGTCTCATCAGTTTGTCGTTTCAGTTAATAGCGCGTGTCAATCAATAGCATGCTAGGTGGCGTGTTTCTTTCAACAAACATACAAAAACTTTGATGAACCAATTAACAATGATCTGACAAACTATAAATGCGTTTATAATGGAACTTTACATGAAGAACTACTTATATTGAAGGTAATGAAGCGTAATTTCTTGTGTTCTAGGGTGACCAACACATGGAAGACAAAAGACCAAAGTATATGGACACCAGGGACCTCGACAGATTCCAAAGACTTATATACCTGGCTGTAAAAGGGGTAGAGAGAGAGAGAGAGAGAGAGAGAGAGAGAGAGAGAGAGAGAGAGAGAGAGAGAGAGAGAGAGATTCTATATACTTATAAATCAAACTGATGTGAAACAATTAATTTTTTTTTAAAAATAAGTAGGAATTCCTGATTTCTAATTTGAAGCAGTATACGTGTATCGTCATGTGAGCGTCCTGTAAATCGGGTTACTATTGTTTCCTATCAGTAATATTTCCAACATTTTGGTGATATGCAGAAAGAGAAAAGTAAAATTACTACATTTTAAGCTCCATGTTTAGAAAAATGATCACTCCAATACTTTCCCCTTATCCGGTGTTTCTGTAGTACAAAACTAAACTGCAGAGTGTAAAACACGAGATTCACGGAATTAAAAGGACACACTGATGCAGTTCAATAATTCATTATTCTCTGGTGAGAGTTGTAAATTAATGACAACCTCGCTTTTGGACAAATATACTTGCATGTAGATGAAACAAGGCGGCTATACCTGCTACGTCACTACCGAATGTTAGTCATTGTTTTCTTTCAGAAAAAATGTGTGCTGTTCTTTGATCTTTGATTAAAGAACCATAGATATAGATGTACAGATAGATGCGAAACATCATTTAATGAAATGAAGGTGTAGCTTAGGATGAAGTTTGAAAAATAGTTCCAGTCTGGGAGTATACCTGTTTCATCATTGGATGTGGTCTTTCCACTGCCTTATTTTCCATCCAAATCCAGGACTTAACGAAATCGCCATGATAGTGTGATTTGCAAGAACTTAAAATTTCAACTGCTCTTCTCCACCCATTCACCCCCCCACACACACACACATACACACACACCCACATCCACACACACACACACACACACACACACACACACAGATATATATATATATATATAAGGGAATGGTTTTGACTCTAGGTCGTATTACACGAGTATAATCAGGTTTGGGTCAGTTTTTGGCATTTTTATAATTCGCTTCGCAAAAAAGACAAAAGTACTACATTTTGTTTATTGATATATGCATTAATACTGGAAAATACAAATCTTTTAAGCTAATTTTACTACTATAAAGTATATAAATAAAGTGATAAATAATATTAATTACTCGGGTATCAATTGAATCGAAAGTTGTTGCTACTTTCACACACACACACACACACACACACACACACACACACACACACACACAAGTATATATATATATATATATATATATATATATATATATATATATATATACTTAAAACATGATTATTTCCAGCATGTAGGAACGTAAATTATATTCATTAGATTCGATAATGTGTTTAACATAGCCATGGCTTTTGACAAATACAAAAGTCTACCTACATAGTGAGATTGACATAGAAGACTGCAACGTTTGATATTCAAGGAGAGCGATAAGATTTATATCAATATAAAACGCTTAATTAGATGCTGAATTGGAAATCTGAAACATAGAAAACGAATTAAAGCAAATCAAAGATACTTTTTAAAAAAGTAGAATCTGTTTCTATACATATACTGTTTCTGTTCATGATGGAGTCAAGCAACAGCTATGTGCATCATTCGTCACATAATTCTAAATGAAGATTTAAGAGCAGTCAAAATCCCCATACTTTTGCAGATATATCGGCGACAAAGGACTCTTGCGTGTTGATCTTGCGCTTTGATTCATTCTCCTTCACCAATCACACTATCATACAGCCTGTCAAATTCTTTTGATGGAATGATCACACTTTAAGACGGCCCTTTGAAATTTACCAAGTAGTAAAACATACTTTAATCCACTAGCCTTTGACGATATACAAGATAAATCAATTTAACAAACGGAGAACAAATTCTCCTCCGTACAGATAAATTAAGTTTGTAAAATGTAGTCGATATCCTCTTGGTCAAGTCATAGACTTCCATAAAATCTCTCTCGTCACATTTATAATATATCTATAGAGCACTTTTCTGTATCCAATGTGTAAATCTAAGCGTACAAAACAATGGCAAGATGTTAAACATACATGTACTAGAAATTCAACTTTCACATTTTGATTTGAGTAAACTAAGAAGTAATTCTCGTGTCAGAACTACCATAACCAGAAAACAGGTTCAAAAGATTTTTTTAATGTAACATTTGATCTACCAGTCTACAAGGGAAGAGTCTGGTGACAACTGTGTGCGTGGCTGTGATTATGTTTAGCTTTATTCGCTTGTTTGGCAGATTTTGATTGGATTCAGAATTTTTTCTTCGCGGCTTCTATTATTCAGTTGATGTGGACGCAAACCCCCGATTAACATTTCAAGGGTGGCGATGAAATTAGCGAAAAACAGTGGTGGATCCAGAATATTTTCGATGGCGGATTGCAACTATTTATTTAATCTTTCCAAAAGAGGGATTGCAAACCTCTAAATGGCAATTTTCATTTTAAAAAACCATTCAAAGGAGTATGGAACCACCGTAACGCCCCCCCCACCCCCCAGATGCACCACTAAACAAGACACTTTATAGCACACTGTTGTCATTGTGTTGTCAACATATTATATTTTTTTAGATTGCCTTTAACAGAGTTATTCTTTAAGAAAGCTGCGTAAGCTATTTTTTTAAAATTCAAAATAAGAATTACTCGTTATAGCGAGTTAGATTCTCTTTATTACTAGTTAATCATCGTATAGGGAGATAATATTTCGTTACAGGTGGTAAATCATACCTTGTGAAGACGAGTGACTGTTCCCGTACTAACGAGTTAGTATTTTATTATACCGGGATAATTATCTCGTTATAACGAGACAAATAACTTGTTATAATTAATTTATGGAAACAGAAAGGGGCCTTCTATTTCTTCCAAACTCGAAGATTAGTTTTAAAACTATTTGTAGCGATGGTATATGGTACGCGATCGTAGAATTCATTTAACAATTTCATTAATTTATTTATCGACCTCTCAACAACTCGCCAAATCAACTTAACTGTATTTATATAGACAAATTTCTATTTTTAAAGATGTTTTAACAACAGATATCAAACTGATTTGCTATGGATTTAATCGGCCCGCATTCAAATGATGTACACGTAGTAAACATTTTCTGTTCCGGACAGATATCTCACTGCTACCTACTGCAAAAAAAAATTTTGTTTGATTTTCATTAACATTTCACAGCTAGATATACATGTACATAAGATGCACTTCTTGGTATCAATTTTTAGATTTTACAAAGAATTAGACTGCTTTTGTTGAAATACATTTATCTTTGAAATGATTTCAAAACGCTACTTGATCCCTCTACAGTATTGTTTTCCCCTGATAACATTGTACACGTATGAAGACAAACATGTAATCATGATAATGAACATAGTTATGCATTTCCGTTTTTAGTTTTTAAGAACAATATCACCGCTGATGTTAAATCTAAATTCACCTTTAAAATCTTTTCTGCAATTTTTGTCAGATTTCAATGAAAGATTCAAATATAAAAATAACGTAGAAATATTTCATTCTATTTATCGGATTTTCATTTCGATACACAGAGCTACCGCTGTTACATGTACTGTATTACAGACTTTCAAATCTTATTTTGCAAGTGTTCATTTCTTCAACCCAGTAAACTCATATAACCAGAAGAGCTACAGTTTTGACAAAGACTCTTGGTTCAAAAATTGTGTCGGGGACTTCTATAAAGTTGATTTTTTCGCAATATTGAATAATTATATGCTTTCAACTCAATTTTCTTCTGCAATAAAAATTTACATCACAGATATTAAGATATTCTATTCAAAATCTTTATTTAAAAAAATACATGTGCAATATCGATTGTAGCAATCGATTTTGAAATTACTATTTCATTTAAAATGAATTCTTCTATAACATTCAGTTGTATATACCTTAAATCTGCACTGTAAATATGATTCTTTTCATTTAAAACCCAATGAATCTTTCCCATTGAGAATATATTGAGTTCATACAGTTTTTGTACCAACAGTTGTAGATACTGAATTCAGATTTGTAATATGTAGAGTCGATTTGCCGTCTAGTAAAACTAATCGTTTTCTGGAAAACATGAAAGGCGGATAAAGATTATTTTCGTATTTATCAAAATGTTACTAGCATTTGTAATTCCCACGTGTACGTCTAAGAATGAAACAATTAATTTTGACACAATAGACTTTCAATACTTTGCATATGAAGGAGGGAAATTTTCATCTTAACAGCTTAAGATAGCCGTTACTTAGCACTCTTATTAAACACTCGAATGACTGCATGAAGTATATCCGAAGACCAAACGTACCATCAACCAATTAGGATATACACGATGAAGCTGTATGGTAGTGCACTGTTTACGCAGAGCCTCTGGGATCTGAAATCCTACTAGTTTTAGGTCTAAAATTCTGTCCTAATTAATAAAATCGAAATAATGTAGGTTCTTTTTTTAATATTGTAAATATGATAAGTCGTTCGTGTGAAAGAAGGGTATAGAGTTAATGAGGAATAAGACATCGTTATAATGGCGAACTTCATTTTGAAACATGAGTGAACATATAAATATCAGAAATATATGTATATTCGGACATTTATAGAAGGGGTTTTAATTTTCTCCCCCACTAAGTTTCTATCAAAACTGCATTTCTTAAAAATAATCAGATATGTTAAAGTTGAAAGTTTTCAATTTCAAAATTTTATGGTACATATCCTCTACTTTCCACTTTACCTAAGATTATATATATCCAAATTATTTTACATATCGGAGTATCGCAAAAAATAGAAAATTGAAAACACTAGTCAAACGTAAACGTTTTCATATTGTTCATCAGGAGTTTTACATTTAATAAATTGCGTTATTCAATTTTTATGCCACAACGTTGCAGTTATGAGACTAGATCTTTCAAAAAATATTAATTTTTTGTATGTAATTTTGTCCACCCTGAAACACATGAACTTAAAAAAAAAATAGATTTCATTTTTGAAAATAATGAGGGTATGAATAGTGATGCTTCATGTCGTCATATTTCATGATGCGCGTTGATGCTTCATGAAAAGTATGCCGACATGAAGTGTTGCAGTTCATACCCTCATGTATTTTCAAAAACAAAAGTTAATTCTAATATATACATTCTACTTTCATATCTGTCGGAATTCCCAGCCGTTAAAATAGGCGTACTATATTTATCAAGAAGTTCTGTATTCATACGCGCATTGTTTACAACTACATTGCGTTCATAAAGAAATGCCTATCATTACAATTTGTAAAGGCAAATACATTGAAAGTGTAAATATAAACATACATGACGATTGTAAACCAGCATCCACTGCACCAGTTTCGCGGGAGCTGTTCACAATTACAACGATGAGGACACACTATCGGAAAAGTAACACGCTGTCCTTACAATCAATAATTCTAGATTTCTATACAATGTTGTGCTAAAATTTTGTTACAGAAAAATATTTGTTTCAATAATTCTGCTGAGATTTTTTTTCTCTCTCCGGAATAGGTTCAATCACTTCAATATTTTATATATTGTAGTCTATGACAGATTTTTCCACATTTTTTTTATCATTAAAGGATTTGATAAGATAAAACTATTTCCCGGCACGAGGTGTTTCACCATTAAACACATTTTATTGGGCTTTTTTTACTCTACCATGGCTTAAATCAATTAAATAATTATCCAACTCCTTTCCAATACTAGTCTTAACAAAAGGGTATTCTTTAAAAAAAAAAAAAACAAGAATGAACGTCATAGGGCAATATTTACGAACACAACTTGTTTATACGTACACGGAACAGAACTAGCTAGTGGAAGATTTGTATGTGATTGGTAGAGAATGACAACCAAACATACGAGAGAATATTAATTAAATATTGAACAGCACCGATATTGCCTTCGATTTATATAAAAAAAAAAATTCAAGGTGATTTCCTTTTTGGGGGAAAATAATAACAATATATCAACAGTGAAAAAAAAGTACTCATGAAAAGCTGCCCCGCCGCCCGTCCGACAGGGATCGACATTAACGGTTGCCAGATTACCCGGGACAAATGAAATCCCAGTTCGGACTAGTGAAACTCTATACACGCTTGTCTGACCGGGGAAGGGATCATCTCAGTGGGAATGTGATTACTTTAATTGTGTTAAACTTCATAAATATTAGAAAATAAAGTCTGACTCCGTAATTTTTGCTTTTCGGAATCATCGAATTTTTCTAAACTTATGAAAACCCCTGTCTAGTAGGTCATACCATATCTAATTCAATCGGTAGATACATTATCCGAGGTACGACTTATCATAAGCTTGTGAGAAAATGGCGGCTTCACAAAAGTCTCTCTAAGTATTTAAGTGTGAATAACGCTCAGAAAGAAGACGATATAAGAACAGACAATGTAGAGAATAATTAGAAGACATGAGTGTCAGGCGGCGCGACAATCTGAATATACGGGTTTAATTGACTCTGACAGTGGTTTAGTTTGTACCTTGTGTCAGACATTCGGCGATAGATACTTTGTTTTTTCTTACCGGTAATGTGGATTGATTGATTGTTTACTGTATTCTGCCACACTCAACAATTTTTCAGTTATCTGGTGGCGTCCAATTTTTATTGGTGGAGAAGAGAACCCAGATACAATGTACCCGGGAAGAGACCACCGACCTTCCGAAAGTAAACTGGCAAATTTTCTCACATATGTCGGCGAGAGCGAGAATCGAACCCGCGCCGACTAGAGGTGAGACAGGTAATGCAATTTACAGAACTGATAGCATCCATGCACATATTTATCGAGTTATTGAATAAAAACTTGTTTGTTATATCTTTAACAGGTCTTGCTTTTTAAGTCGAAATAAAGCACTGAGCATGTGTCGCAAGTTGCTACAAGAGGCCTATGGGTCACATCGCTCACCTGAGTCACCTTGGTCCATATTCAAAATGTTGTCTATATATTCGCAAGTAAAAATATGATCCCCTATTGTGGCCTCATCCTACCCCCGGGGGCATGAATTTAGCAAACTTGTATCTGCACTATGTCAAACATCTGTCCTTTAAATCTAAACTTTTCTGGCCCTGTAATTCTCAAAAAGAAGACATTTTTAAAAGATGTTTCCCATATATTTGCATGTAAAACTTCGATCCCCTATTCTGGCCCTACCCTACCCTCATGGACCATGGATTTAACAAATCTAAATTTGCAGTTTGTCAGTAAGGTGTCATGTAAATTTACACTTTTCTAGCCTAGTGATTCTTGAGAAGATCCTTCAATGACCACACTCTATTTTATCTCCACTTTGAAGAAAACATGGCTCTTCATATGAACAAACGTGAATTCTCATCACTCAAGGATGATTTGTACCAAGTTTTGTTCAAATTGGGCTGCTGATGCTGGAGACGATTCTTAAAATTTGCCAGTATATGTTTGCTATTTCGCTATTATCTCCACTTGGAGAAGGGCGTTGACCTTCATTTGAAAAAAAAAAACTTGAATCCCCTTCAAGGATGCTTTTTGCCTAGTTTGATTGAAATTGGCCCAGTAGGTCTTGATAAGAAGTCGAAAGTGGGAAAAGTTTACACACAGATGGGCAGACAGAAGGATGACGAACAACGCGTGGTTAGAAAAGTTCACTCAAGGTTTCAGCTCAGGTGATAAGGACAGTATATAGGAAATGTCTGCTGTTACTCCCTTAAGCTAGTTTTCCTAATTAATATGGAATATTATAGATCTCTATCACGCAAGCTAAAATGGCGGGTGTGATTAGTACTAGGATAGGTGCCTGCACACGTTAAATACGCCCCATGCCAGCTGCTTTGCGGTGAGTAGATCTTATTTCCCTATGTTGCCAGCTGTAAATTTCTGATCTACAACTTTTGACATATGTTATTTTCCCCAGTTGCAATAAACTACAATTAAATTACAAATATGCCCCAGGGTGGGGCAACCCATATACCGCTATACAACTTAATGATTTGCCATAATTCACTTGTAACCCGTTATATTCAGTAGGGCAATGAGGGGCATCTAGGTTATTCACCGACTGACATTTGGCTGATCCCGCACAGGGGGATAACTAGAGATGCTGATTGAAAGGTGTATTAGGATAAAAATGTTCAGACAATGAAGTTTTTCATTCGGACAAGTGAAAGTTGGAGTTTACTTGCTCGACCGGCATGTAAGATAACGGATTTTAAAATTGAAAATAAATACAGAGTATAATAATAACTCTCTCTCTCTCTCTCTCTCTCTCTCTCTCTCTCTCTCTCTCTCTCTATATATATATATATATATATATATATATATATATATATATATATATACAGATACAGTACATTGGAACTATTGTAGCATGACAAACTCGATTGCCAGATATAATGTCATATCCGGTAACCCCAAGGAATAGGCTGGCCGGAAGTCCTGTTGGGAATAAGGAGAGCTAAATAATCGCGACCATTGAAATCTGATAGATTGGTAAAAGATGAGAATGAATTAATTTTGTATTGGTCTCAGGTGAAATGTCATTAATCGTTGTTTGACAGCCCAGGCCACTTAAAAGGGCACTTGTCTGGTGCAAATAGCAAATTATTGGATGTTCTACCGCATTAACTGATGATATGGCCGGCATTAAAATAGTTAAACAATGTTGTATCGAACGCCTAAACAATAGAGTGCACGGAGGTCAATAATTAAAAGCGTTTAATACGTACATCATACATCGCCGTCATGTATATATTCTTAATTAAGATATTAGAAAAACGAATTACCAAACTATGTAATGTTGACGAATTGGCATGTTAAACTACATAATGAACTAAACCAAAAAATGTGGAAATAAAACAACGATTACACTATTGATTACTAAAGATGCATAGATGTATGCAAATTCCTTAACAATTTTGAACATTAAATCTACATATATATAGTATTAACTGAAGGTTGTATCTTATAGCTGATTTAAAGGAGGATCCAATTGCATGCAACAATATTAGACCATACTCAAACAGAAATTGTCATTGATTTTAATTTTTGGACTTACTGATCAATCGACACAACACCTAGCCTGATTTCTAGATAAAGAGTTTTGTTCTGGATATTTCCTTGAATTGGATTTATCATTGAAAGACGTATAACCGTAGAGCCTCTCAGATGACTTCTTTCATTATGTATCGTTGGAATGGTCTGTTGTGTTTTGGTTACTAAGGAAAATATTAATTTTTAAATTGTTTTGTTCGTATGTGTTTTGGAGAACCCCACACAACGAGATGGATGCAATATGATTCAACCATTTATATTGCATGTATTTCTCGATCCTTTTAAAATGCATCGTAAAATTAAGACAATATATCAACATAATGGCATTTTATGCCATCGATTTCAATTTTGTATATTGAATAATTTAAATTAAACAACTATACTTGCCAACTGCAAAAATATTGCATTTGTTAAGATGGCCCAAATATTCTTCATATTCATGCTATGATTTTACTCTTTCGTGCAAAATGGTCATTATTTTCTCTTCTACACTTTATGAACGGGTAGTAACTTTTAGATGGAATCTTTTGTTTAGACTCATAATTGTACAGAAATCGCACAGAATATGCGCGCTAAAAATATACGACAAGATACAACAAGAAAGAAAGTTACCGCCTTATAATTTTCCTATGTAATAGGGAATTCATAGCAAGATTACTATCTAGACTTAATTGGGGTATCCATTCAAACTTTCTCAACGTTCAAACCTAGATTCAACTGCTTTTACCTTGTTCCAACCGGTCATCTCCCATGTACAATTAGAGACTAGCACTCTCTATCAAAATGATAACGACAGAGATACACAGCCAAACTACGATATAATTCTACGCTGTATAAGTCAGCTTAGCACTACCTCACGATCATGGGTTACAAGCAAATTCTGTTTCGAAGTCACTGCTTTGTCATGGTGTTGTGGGTCGCACAAGTACTACGCATGTGAATAAATAGTTTTAAAAATTTCATTTCAAGTGGGGCGGTTCGTGATCCTATCTAATGGGCTACCTTTCAAGATTCACGCATTCACAGGATTTAATCACATGACCAGTTTTCAAGTGGTTTATTTATTTCTTATTTGGAAATATTAATAAACTTTGAAGGGTCCATCGTTACGTTTCAATTTGGTAACAATCAAAATGGCAAAATGAACGTGCAATGAAACAGATGTAATTTGCGATTTCATAATGACACGAGCATTTAATGGAAGTGCCAGAAAAGTAGTTGTCAAATAGATATAATGAATAATCAATCTAAAAACTGGACTTTATTATAACATATTGTGTATTTACACTGTACCAAATTGTTACTTGTTTATTTATAAAGTTAACTGAAAAGATTACAACATTTAATGCGATCAATAAATCTGATTTTTATTCATAAATTGCGCGTAAAACCTATCATTATTCGTTGGTTTTCTACAGTTATAAGCGCGGACCTATTTTATAAAAGAAATTAATTTACATGTATAAAAGCCTAATAGAGTCATATGTCAATACCCTTACGATATAAGCTCGATTTTTACATCTTTAACTTATTACACTGTCTGACTTTCTGATGTCGAAAAAACTATCAGTTCATTTGCTGGCACCTGGCATAGGAGAAATAAGGTTGTTTTGTTCCTGCTACGGGGCCATACAACTTAGACGAGCCCAATTTTAAGGAGTGCTGCACCAGAGAAATATGATATGGATGAAAAATATAGGATACGTGTGCAACAATATTTTGAAATTAAAAATTTTCAAAATTCACTTTATTTAGCTAAAAAGAATTGCAGTTTTGTTAGAAAGTAATCTCGAATAAAAACGCTGTTGGACTCGAACCCGCGATCTACAGATCAGCAGTCGACACGCCAACATTCTAGCTACCCAGCTAAGCAATTAAATCTAAACGGAATAAATAAAATATTGCTGATATTTATATTTCCATTCATGTTTTAAATAGAGGTTAGCTCCTATGACGATATAGTATACTTCCTTAATGCAGGTCTCATTTTTATATAGGAAAAAAATAGTGCAAAAGTGAAACATAAAGTTTCTTTGGGACCGGTGCCTGATCTTTTAATATATCATCTTCCTTTCTTAATAAACACGATCTTCCATTCTTAACATTTTACAGTTAGTTGAAGAAGGAAAATTGAGCCCTGATGTATTGGCCACGCCAGCTGAGAGTTACTCAGATGACGAAAACGAGGATGAAAGTAAGGAGAAAACCTCGACGGACAAACGTGGACATCTCCGGATCTGTGTTCGCCGCTCAGGGTCCCGATATGTACCTTATCCCTGTTTCAGAGGTGAGTGAGAACATGTATATATGAACATAGTCTGTTTTAAGTAAATTTCAAATGAATTAAACGAAGAAAATAAATAAGAATAAGTCCTCCTCTGATTAAGTTAATACTGCTGAATGAATGTCAATCACGTGACTTCATCGCGGATGTTTGATATTAATCTTAATTTAACATTAATAATACAACCTCAAAGCTCGAATAAAAATCTAATCATTATAATGTAATTATATGCAGCAGTATTTTCCCAAAGCTGATGTATTTTAGCCATTGTATTAGAACTACACGGTTCAGTGCCAGGCGTTTCATTTGACGTTCCTCGTCTTCTACATTAATCTTTGTTCAATCAATGTAGACCTATGTTCGACGCTTACGGCCGTTGAGGGATCTTTATCGTGCCACACTTGCTGTGGCACGGGGCCTCGGATTTTGCGGTCTCATCAAGCAGACGTTAATTTATATCCTCTGCTAGGTTTATATCCGATATATATATATATATATATATATATGAGACCGTAAAACCTGAAGTCCCGTGTCACAGCAGGTGTGACATGGTAAAGATCCCTCCCTGCCCAAAGGCCATGACAGCTATAAGATGCATGAAGAAACACTCCAACATTTACTTTTACTTGGCCTTTTCTAAAGAATGCTGAATAATTCTCGGTGATGAATTTAAATAGAAATTCCTGAGCGCTAAACGACTAGTTCATCCTGGAAATCCGTTAGTAATAGATAGAGAATTCATTTCTAATTAGATTTACAAATGCAGAAAAGTATTGATGTTCGCTGTTGATTTCAAAGCTCGGGAATCTCTTGTCCCTGTTTGTCTGGTTTTTCCTGTTATATTTTATATCGATTTCTATACCCCCTAGTCAAAATGGGCTTTCACTGCCATTTCCGCCTTGTATGCTTGTCAAAAGATATTGTTAAATCCATTAGATATCTAATACAACCGTGCAGGTAATAAAGGCTTTGTGTCGATCGAATTTGTGAAGCAGAAAAAAATATTTTCGGAAAATTTAGGCGTATTAGTTAAATATGCGCGTGGAACAGACTGGGTGTAAGGAAAGATAGGAGGCCGGGGGGGGGGGGGGGGGGATGGTATAAAAGTAAGAGGGAAAGAGGGAGAGAGGGGCGTAAGCCCAAAAAAGGGGGGGGGGGTGGTCCATTTACAACTATACTTATAGTTACAATTATTGATCTACAGCAGTGGCGGATCAAGGGGAAGAAAGGGGCGGGGTGGGGTAATGTGAAAGTCAAGTATCAGCCATAATTTTCAGCCATTTTGGGTGCCAAATCTAGAGTTTTATTAACGTTATTTTGTGTAGTGAAAAAAAGGGAAGCTGGCCTCCTCTAGAGCCGCTACTGTACAGTCATACGCGGATCTAGAGGGGGGTCCGGACCCGCCTAAAATTTGCAAAGATAAAAAAAAAATACAATATAATGATTTATAAGAAAAATGAATTTCTGGATCCATGTCTGACGGTATACTAAATCGAGGAATTAGAACTGCCTCTTCCATATATATCTATTGCTAATTAGCACAATTCTCCTTAGCATACAGATATCATTGCATGTAAACGATCATCAATTAATCGATTTTTTTTTCAGGTTAAGCTGTAAATCAGTGAGGAAGTTGAACCTGTTCAGAACATATCACCATTCCTGCTGTTTCATCAAGCAGACGTTGATTTATATTTTATGCTTTGTCTGTATCATTTACATTTGTGCTAACTTTGTCTACCACACGAATGTAGTATAGTTTTATACAATGATTAAAATCCGGAAAAGCAAGGAAGCCTTAAGCGTTTTAATACTTATTTCTGTTCCATGAAGATTGTTGTTCCTCTATTCAAAATAATGTATGTAAGCAAGAAACGAATGCAAAGATTATGGCAAAACAGGAAAAAATTACAATAAGAAACATGCTGATCGACATATTATCAATATAGTACAGGAGTGCACCATGGGCATCCATTATCTAATCAGTAATCATTGTTTTACTTAAGTAATGCATAATGACGATATATTCTTAGGTCAATGCTTTTTAATACTTTCATACTATTAATGCTCTTTATTCTAATTTCCAAATTTAAACCTCGTGTATCTCATTGATAATACAATTATGTATATTGTTTTCTTCTATGTTTTAAAGCATCGTCAGACCTCGATCATGATATTGTATATTATCTGTAGACTTACTATTCAATAAAATTTTGATCTACTGTATATAAGTGTTGTTAAATGGCATTTCTTTCAAAGGGAATTCTGAGCGAAATTCTCAAATCAGGAGGAAAATATAAACTTCACATCTCTGTAAAGACTGCAACTCAAATAGATGTACTCTTCATGCAATGAGAGAGAGGGGGGGGGGGGGGGGTTGCAATAAGTAATGACCAATATTGAATGCTTCATTTTCTGCATAAATGTTTTCACTTTTGGTAAAAATGGATAGGAAAATGGTACAATATTTGATGAAAATGGTTACCGATATTGTCAAATACTACATGATGGAGTCTTCAGCCCATTTCGTCCCTCTTTAATTCCAGAGCTACGTAAGACAAAAGAAAGATTGTCCCAAGAACCCTATTTCAGCCCACTTCAACTAAAAAAAATGCAAGGCTTGTATCTATACAAAAATACGCATGTGCAAGTCATCACAAGTTAGGAAATCCAAGCAGTCTGACAATACTGTCGACTCATGTCAGAAGTAACCGCCCGAATACAATAAAACACAGTTACTGTGAACATGTTTATAATGAATTCATGCTTACAGCGAAGTCAACTCCAAAAACATATTATAAACTTATTGGAAATAACGAATTACGTTAATGACGAATAAAAATGTTTGTGCCTAGCATAGAAGCGTATTTTACTATAGTGCATGTCGATAAATCGCTGAGAAACCATACAAAATGAATGTACATACTTTACATAATTACTATCATATAGAATTTACGGTTGCTCAACTCCTCAATCAAATCTGCGCCTTTCAATCGGCAGCTGACAAAACACATTTTGTCATTTTGGACTCTACACATGATGAATACTAAGAAGATATTATTGTAATAAGTGATAATCTTAAACATCGGAAATTCCGATCCAATGTTTCATTTTTACTCGTCAGTCACGCAGAACCATGTATTTCAAGAGGGATTGACGGTAACGAGAAAACAAAAAAAAAAACATAACTTCAGGATTTTCTCTCCTTAAAGTCCTTCCTTCAAGGTATCTAAATAAGCATTATGTTTGCTGTTCAGTAAAAGTCACGCGCTTTAGACACACTCATCAGCTCTGGTACCAGCCTCGTTAGGAAGTGTAATGATATACAGAGTATTATGAAAATATTTATTTTAGACTTTGACAGAATGTACACCGACACCTGTTTCTTCTGAAAAATATCAAACAATAATTGCCCAATAATCCATATATGCTTATCACCATTGCATGTATCGTTTAATTAATTTTCTTTTCTCTTTTGATATCTGTAGAATAATTTTGCACTTTAGTTAACAAGATATATCCTTCTTGTTGCGCATTGTCTTTTATATTGTTACTCCGTTTACCTGATCAAGATAAAGGGCCCACGACGGGTGTCACCGGTCGACAGGGGATGCTTACTCCTCTTAGACACCAGAATCCACCGCTTGTATATCCAGGGGCCCGTGTTTGTTCAACTCTTAATTTCGTATTCCTTATATTAGGAGTTGTGACAGTATTCACTGTTATATTCACCTTTTCGTGTAGGACATTAAATCTTTTTGTTTACACAATAATTAGATTGATTTCTTTCCCATTCACTTAACCTTCAGTTTGTCTGAGACGGTGCCATTTCTAAATCTGCAACCTCTGTTGTTTCCTACAGAAATAATTTAAAGTTGATGATATGCGATTGATATCAATGTTGGGAATCATACACCGTATTAGTAGATATTGAGCGTTTCTAACCAACCTAACTGATGAAAAGGTGAAGATAATATGTGATTAATCGCATATCTCCTATACGGAATACAGAATTAAAAGCTGGACAAACACGGATCCATGGGCATACGAGAGTTGGTATCGGGTGTCTAATAGGAGTAAGCATAACCTGTTGACCGGTCATACCCGCCGTGAGTCTTATATCTTGATCAGGTAAACGGAGTAATCTGTAGTCAAAATCAGTGTCAAGAACGGTCTAATAATTGGTATGAAACACATCAGACAGCATTTAACCCAATGACAGGTTGCATTGACAAACTAGATGGTTATAAAGATCATAGAATTTGCGAAATGCTGACTTTGAACGAGGCTGTTGAAATCCCTACAACAGAGAATGTTCTGTAGTGTCATTTCCCTCTGAGGGTACTTCCTAAAGTTGTTATCTTTTATATCTTTTAACGTCCCGTTCGAGAACTGTTCCCTCATATGGAAACATCACCATTACTGGTGAAGGGCTACAAATTTTAGGCCTATGCTCTACGCTTACAGCCTTAAAGCAGAGGGGGATCTTTATTGTCTTACACCTTATGTGATTCGGGGCCTTGGTTTTGCGGTCTCATCTGAAGGATTGCCCCATTTAGTCGCCTCATACAGCAAGCAAGGGGTACTGATGACCTATTCATACCCGGATCCCCACGGGAAAAATCTTAACGAAATCAAATCCTAACGAAATCGAGTTCGATCTTCAGGTGATTACTGGAAAAGATCTGTGTAATTTAGCAAAAGTACACCAGTGCTGCACAGGAGATAGCCATATTTTTGTTAGTCGAATGTTGGAAGAGTTGTAGAAATGTATACTATTTTAAGGTGATGCTGCAAAAGTCATTATAGATGACTAAGACAGAAAGAGGAGTATTTGGATCCGCCCATGGATTCAGAGAAGATTCACAACGCCCCCATGGGAGAGAACTTTCTTGGAAAGATTCACTTGGAATAAAAATAAAATTAGGAATGGTCACAGATTTTGACTATATGCTTGAATTGATCAGTAGCACGCATCTTGCCACACATAACGGGACAAGTCATACTTTATTTACCAAGATGCAACAACCATAAAATCTGACACAAAGGGTTATTTACAATGTAAGGTTAGGTTGCACCGATACCCATGTTTTAAGATTCATAGCGCAACTTAAGCCTTTGGTTGCTTACACTGTTTGCTAATTAATTTCATATCTTGCGTATTCTTACTAAAGTTGCACTACGTTACGTACACTATATGAAATTGTATCTTACAACGAATTTCTGAAGACATTTCTATTCATATCTTACATGACTAAAATACATTATTAGACACGCAATTTTGTTTACCTCTAACTCAAGCAGACACTTGCAATTCTATCTTCAGGCCTAACTAGGATTCGTTAAAGGTCGTGCATGTCTTAATTCTATACAGTTTGTGTAACCAGAAAGCCGTTATGCAGTCTCAGAATAAACTCAAAATATCAGTCCCTGTCTCGCACAAAGAGAGGGAAAATTCCCCGTTTAAATCTGTCTTTTTCAGGTTTTGATATGACACCTCGGGGTAATAATTGATTTGCGAATTTGAAAATAAATCCACATTTATCGCAGCTAAATGTAACAGGAATATTAGTCTTCCTAGTTCCCAGGATACTCACGAGGGTTCTTAAACAAATGTACACCACCAGAAGGAACAGAAATTGCAGCATGTTAGAAATCTAAAATCATGCCATGAAGGTATTTCTTTATTTTCAACAAAATGTTTGACATCATTACTAATTTCGAACTGTATTTGATGAATTGCGTATATACATATATTAATCCACGTTTACATACCGAAATATAAGCAATATCCTTTAAAAATTAAAGAAAAACATTTAGTAGAACAACAGCAGTATTGGATTTTGAATTATCTTGGAGTTGAGGCATTGAGAGAGAGAGAGAGAGAGAGAGAGAGCAACTTAAAAACCATAAAGAAATATATCGGTATATAATATTTAATACTAGCTGACAAAATGTCGGTAAATATAAACGTAAAACAATTTCGGCTATGTGAAATTGAAATATATATATATATATATATATATATTATATATATATATATATATATGGTTCTTTCAGCTCTTCCAAGTTTGTTCATATTTCGGATTTCCAACTTTTTTGACCTGAACATCAGTAAAGAGACATTATTTTCTGAAATGTCTTGCATCAAAATTGGTACCGTTTATGTTTTATATATATACCTCAGGAATCATTTTAAGCAGGATGTACTGTATTAACTAAAATGTTTTGACAAAAAGTAAAGTTGTTTATTCCATATATTTTTTCCGTCTTACGTGTTTCTTCCTCATTTTCCTATCTCAGCATAAAGACTTGCCTTAGTTGGTTGGTTCTATATTGTTTAACGTTCCGCTCAAGAATTTTTCAATCGTATGGAGACGTCACTATTGCCCGTGAAGGGCTGCAACATTTAGGCCTATGTTCGGCACTTACGGCTTTGAGTAGTGAGGGATCTTTATCGTGTTACACCTTCTGTGATAAGGGGGTCTCGGTTTTTACGGTCTCATCCGAAGGACCGCCCCATTTAGTCGATTCTTATGACAAGCAAAGGGTACTGAGGACATATATTATAACCCGGATCCCAACGACTTGGCTTGGAAGCGAAACATAATTTCATTCAATCAAGACTTTTATATCAAAATATACAATACGTACATGTATACAGGTATTAATTACAATGCCAGATTCATTAATGGTTATAGATACACAATGTTGTGTAGGATTGTGAGTTCATTAACAGACAATTGCCTGGCAAGCAGTGATAAGCTTCTGGATTACCCGCCGCTGATCCTTACGAAGCAGTCGTCTTCATATGAGTGAAATATTCTCGAGAGGGACGTTAAGCAATGTACAATCAATCAATCAATCCTTATGAAGGACAGCACCTTCATATAAAGTTTCTAAATTCTCATGTACAATGCCGTGAATTTGTCGTCCGCAAATAACCAATCCAAAGTTTTATATGTCTTGAACCCTTTGAATGAATAGCACAATGTCACGATTTTTTTTCAAACGGAGGAAGGCCATATATCAAAATTATTCCTTTACAAAGTCATTTGGCCAAGGTCGCGGACAAGCATCATTATTACATTTCTTAGTTCATAACTTTGTAAGTAAGTAAATTTTAAGCCTATGCTTGGCACAAAGTATTGCGGCTTATGATCATTGGAAAGGTCGTTTGTCCATGATCACTGGTTGAAAAGGACACGTTTTTCCAGGTACGGGTGAAAATTCCTCGTTACACCGGAGTGTTGTTTAATTATTTTAAGTCATGATCGTGCACATATCTGGCATTCATAGAAATTTAACCAGTCCATTAATATAACGGATTTATATAACGGATTACGATTATCCAAAACACAGATGAAAATGTCATTATCCGATAGAAAAATGTACAGCTGGACTGATTGAAATTTTCAAGTTTGTCAGCTTTATCTAAATTTTTAATTGGATATTTCGCTCTCCGGAGAGTTTTACATCTGCTCAAAAGGACACCACATATTATTTTAGAAAGTCACTACATGTATATGGGTTTTCTAACATATCTGGGTCAGAGTATAAAAACCGTTCTCTTTTTATGTGTTTTGAAATGTTATGACACATCAATATCAGGCGAATAATGCATGTTTGCTTTGCAATACAAACTATTTGTGGATCCATTATAATTTTACACCATTTTAGATCACGTGAGCCAACGATTTGATGAGTATGTCACGTGGGCCTTGGGATGGCGTACGTAAACCTATTAAAATGTGGGCTACATCTCAAAAAATCATTTAGACAATATTTATGACATTTGACCAAAAGTATCCTCTATCCAAAGACTTAAACATTTACCAACAATAAAGATACAGTCTTAGACAAATTGGATGAAAATTGAAGATGACGAACAATGACCAATCTTATACATCCCATGAATACAAAATTAAGAGTAGGCAAACACGGACTGCTGGACACACTAGATCAGGTGCTTAGGAGTACGCATCTCCTTTTGACCAGTCTTATCTATATCTTGATCGGGTAAACGGAGTAATCAGTAGACAATATCAGTATGTAAAGAACAGCCTAACAACTGGTATGAAACACGCCAGATACAAGTCGAACGAACGACAGGTTGTATTATTTGAAAATAAATTCATTATACCGACCATAGAATTTGTAAAATGCTGACATAAAACGAGACTGTTAACACCCCTGCAACATAACTAATTTGTAAGTCGATCGCCTTGATACCTCTGGCATATCCAGGGGTGCGTATTTGCCCAACTCATAATTTTGTATTTCCTATAGGAGTTACGAGATTGATCCCTGTTCGATATCTTCAACTTTTCTGTTAGATGTTATTTTAGCAGGTGAGAACAACAAATGTGATAAAGTTTGTAACTTTAATACTGGAATTGGTGAAGTTCATTCTACTGTTCAACCAGAATTCGAGTTGTCTACACTTTGACATTGGACAAAAAGTTAATATGAATAAATTTAAAAAAGCTGAAAGAGCTGTATCCTTTAAAAATCAGATTTAGAATGTCATTTCCGATAAGTATGGATGCAAATTTATCTTTCGAAAATTTTAGCATGTGTTCTAGATTGTACATGCACCAGTTATTCATTTCTTATACATGTAGAAGGACGGTTTTTTTAAGGTCTTTCGGCCGTTCTCCATATTTTTGTATTACTTTATATAGCCTAGGTTGCTGAACCTTAGTGGTTTCTTTTAGGCCTAAGTAGCCGATATTTTTGATATTTTGGTGGTATCGTATCGACTTCTATGAGTGGCGCTGAGTGGTGCTCAATTTGCCTTGGTGACAGAAAATGGATTGTGTTTGTATATGAATATGTTCGAGGCGGCAGGCTGCACGTGCATTTCCAGACCGGGCCTAGCTTATCCGTAAAAGAGACATTGCTTTAACTGACAGGTCTGACTGACTGATGCTATACTAGATTTATTTATAGCGATTGGAACATCGTTTTAATTTACTGTACGGGTTTTGGGATTGTAGTACTCACTTGAGGGAGTTATTCCGCTTTCTCTATGACTTAACACATCCAGGTTTCCAGTCGATGCTCTGGTAATTTATTACGTCGATTGCAGGTAGAGGGATTCTTCCTTTGGGAGTGGTTGGTGCTGGTTGTACTGCAGTGAGGTTTTTTTATTTTGATTGATGATCATAATTTTGCAGATCAATTCAGATTAATCCAAATGGGACTAAAATTGTGATTTATACCCTCTGAATTTAAAGATTAGGCAACAGCCGGCAAGTGTACACTTGAAGGGAGAATCCATTTATATCAAAATACATTAATTGTAATTGGGAGATGATTGTGTTATTATTTGATTTATTGAGTGAATGCAAGAAGATGCTCGATGATACGTAAAGTAGTTTATGATCAAGACATAACATGATATGAATGAAGATATTAATTATTGAGAATATTAAGCACAGAGGATTTCCTTCGTAACCGGAAGGTCGCGAGTTCAAGCCCTGCTTGTAGCATAGTCGAGTCGAACCTCAGACGTACTTATAGATAGTGATTGTTCTTTCGCCAAACGCTCGGCATTAAGAAGCGCGAATCACGGGTCTTTAACGTGCCAACGCCGGCAGCGACACGAGACTCTCGTTTTTAAGCTCTCTCTCTCTCTCTCTCTCTCTCTCTCTCTCTCTCACACACACACACACACACACACACACATATATATATATGTGTGTGTGTGTATATATATATATATATATATATATATATATATATATAAAAGAAAAAATACCCACCGGATTCTCACTTTTAAATGCTCAGCGTTTGGCGAAGGAGTATGCAAGGGAAATATAATAATGTGACATGGACGTCATGTAGCAAAAAATGAAATAATAATAATAATTAAAAATGGAAATCAAAATGATATAAGGTAACATGAAATTAAAAATGACATATAGCAAAAAAAAAAAAAGTTAGAATTAAGAAAAAAAAAGGGATGCATAGAATTATGGCGCCAATTCCCTTTGAACTCCCGATTATGAGGCGAACGCTCTAACCACAGATCTACCGCGACCGGTAATTGACAAGGCAAAAGGATATTGCCATATAAAGTCGCCAGGCTCTGGCCAAGACAAATCTCTGTATCATACAATGATGATTTTTGAAGACATCTTTAATGCTAATTAGAAATAAGTTCATTTAAAACACAAATGCGAGGTCATACAGAACGTCTGTAGAATCTGGCTGTTCAGTAGTTGCCATACCATCACAAGATATCTCAACAATATCAAGATTCAACTACATGTATACGGGCATCTGTTGAGATAGCCAAACGGTTAAGGTGCTCGCTTCGCAGCTGGGAAGCATCGTGTCAAATCTCAGAGGTTATACACAGATAGCTACTGTTTTCCTGCCAAGTACACGGCATCAGAAGTGAGGATATGAACTTGAAAGCGGAGGTCCCATTTCACAATAGGCGGTGATACGATACACAGTCTTCATTGTGAGGGCCCTGATCGCCATGCATACAATGTAGGTCACATTTTGTGGTATTTCACCTAAAGCTCCACACGAGTAAAGAATTCTACAGTGGGACACACGTATACAACATGAACACTAGGTATGAAATTGCAGTTTCATTATTGTAGATTATGTGAGCACAAACATTTAAAGGGTTTTTATCTCCACAATTAATTTCTTGAAAATTATACATAATTATCTTTTTATTACACACTATATGATCGTTTTAGGGATTATTTTACACGAGAACAGCCGTAATTAGGTGTGAAAACATCTGTCATTTAGAGTCCTCGCAGCCAAATTCTCCCCAACAGCTGATCATAGGGATTAAGAATTACAACGGAGTAAAAGGATAAATAAATCAACTATACATCATGGATAACGATGTTGACAACATTTCTTAAACTATGGATGTCCAGCCATACATGTTTGAACCTCCAGCAGCGATTAATGATGGAGAGAATTCGGCGACAAGTAGCGAGGAAAGCGACAACGAAGCCCGTTACAACGCAGGGCATAGGTTGAATGGAACTATTTGGTAGGTCAAATCTTCATAATTCATTTAAAGTTATGAAATCTTAATACAAAATTTAAATAAATGATGCTTACTATACCCTTTGTTTACCGTTTCCATAAACGAATATCACGTATTAAAACCTCCACTTCTTGCCATTACGAATGCTTTTGTTAATTCTGTGCGACCTTTTTAATAGTTAAAATATTATGCTTATTGTCACAATACTATTTTATTGATAATAATTGATGTTTATAGTTACTATTTTTTTTAATGCAGGTGCGAGTGTGGATCATGCGAAGTGATGACTAGTGCAGCAGAATGCATTTGTTGCACAAAAATTTCAGTTGTTGAGCACATCAGAGATATTTCAGACTCACAGCAATGGCGGCATTTTCGCTGGGAAGGGGGATGTCTGGTACTGCATCTACCTTCAGTCGAATCCGTGCCCCATCATCATAGCCAAACTGTTCTAAAGTGGCAGAATACCTCCGAATCTGATTCTTCGTGAAGTGGTCCGAGCACAAACCATGAGTTTTCGTTGGCACAAACCACTCGCGATTGCAAGAAAAACGTCCATTGCTTCCCCGGGGTAGTGTTTTTAAGGGAACGTAAAAAAACCTCTTTCCACATCCCTTCTTATGCACCCATACTCTGCACAATACACCATTCTAACTGTGATATCTCCTGATCACTGACTAATCTGTTCAATACGGGTTTTAATTTAATTAAACACAATGATTACTTATCGCTTCCAATGAATTAACGCCTATGACGTCAAAGATACTGGCGCGTAAAATTTGGATTGAAATATGCATATTGAGAATTTTAAACTTTGAATTGATGTAACACAAAACGTGCTATTTTTGGCCAAAAAATATAAATGGTTGCTTTAATAGCATGTAAATTGTTATATCCAAAAATTAGGTGAAGTGATTAAAAACTCTTTAACGCAACATTAATTAAGCATCCATTTATTTCCCGCTCAGTTTTTTATAACTTGCAGAGTTGTACATATTTTCAATTAATGGTAGAGCGAACAAATGAACAACACCAGTATGAAACACACGTAAGTAATATAGTCATACGTAAAGATCTGTACTGAAATGTAAGTGAAAGGCTGGCTTTTTGACAGTCATATGATTTCTGGGTCACACACATACCAAAAACAAAAGTTTCCACACCACAATTATTCACGACAAAACGATGCATTCATTGCCATGAAAAATGACTGAAACACAAGATATTATAGCAGCTAGACGAAACAAAGTGTGGTGTAACTGAAAGAACTAACATACTGTAGTGCAACAGAAACTTTGGTCCATAATTTTTATTTTGACACAACTGCACATAGTAACCCCCCCCCCCCCCCCCCCCCCCCCCTTATTCTAATAAAAAATGAAATACAGTTGAATTTGGCATTGTGAACAAGTCCCACTACTTATTCTTTAAGTATTTTACCTTCGATATCTCGAATCCTCCGATATCTCAAAGTTTTTTTAAGTTGGAGATAATAAGATTTGACTGTACTTCAGAAGTCCAGTAACTGTAACCAATACACTCGGTAATGCTACAAAAATTATCATACATAGAATATAATATAGGGAAGCACAATAGTCCTCGATACACACTCCCTTACCTATACTTATCATATACAGTATAAGCAAGTCTATATAGATGTATTTTACCTTAATGTATTGGCATGTATCTTTTAATAAAAATATTTGTGTGTAACCAAAATGTGTTTACATTTTCAAACAAACTTCACGCACACATGCTTTCATAACAGACATTTCCTGTGTTTTGTATACAGTATAAAAATATATCTGAATGCATTCGAGAAAATGTGAGAACACAGATCTGCATATATATGTACTTGGGCTTACATCAAAATTAAAATCAGTCTGAATGTTTTGGCTCAAAGTCCAAGCATAAATCTGTCTCTGCCCATTGACCTTTTCAGTCAAATATCAATCATGGAAACAAAGCTCACCAAACTGTATTTTTGTGCTTTTCATCTAAATTCAACAAATGATACCACTTAGAATAACCTAATTACTACACAAGCCCATTTTTATAACAGCACCTAATCAGTGATAATTAAAAGTTACACTTTGTCTTTAAAAGAGGTGAAATTTCTTGATTCTTGATTAAACTTTTACAAAAAATCAAATTTAAACAATCAATTCCTGTCATTTTTCAATCTTTCATACAGTGAAACTGTTTAATCTGAATCCTCTGCAATTCACATCACACTGTTTATTTCACTGCATATTCTGACAAAAAATTTGTCTCCCAATGCATGTTCGATAAGACTGGTTTCACTATGTTTCCTACTTCATATAATATTACATATATAAAAAAATGACCAAAAATATAATAATAATAATAATAATAATAAAAACTAAACCAGAACAACCTGCTAAGTTTACTTGTAACATAATGTACAGATTTGAAACTTGTGCACAACTTTCTTTTAAACTGTTAATTTATTAAACCTGTGCTTGGACTATTAAATATGCCTAATAACTGTGAAATGATTTCGTTCTTTTCTATCCTCAGACCTGTGTTATAATTCATCTTTCCCTTTAAATGCCACAGTGGCCTGTTCTTTGAGATATTTCATAAACTCATCTATTGTCCTTCCCCCTCCATACTTCAGGGGAGAGTCTTTATTATTGGAAGGTGCAAAATAAATTGTGGGAAATCCCTCTGCTTTAAATAATTCTGGAACATCATTAGCAGTGGCGTCCATCTTGGCTATGACGAGATTCTTCTCCTTTTTGACCTTGGTTGCCAGCTCTTTGTAAATCGGCTCTAGCTGTTTGCAGTGACCACACCATGGAGCGTACAACTCGAGCAACACATCCTTGGACTTGTCCAAAACAATTTTATCGAAGGATTTAGCAACCACAGTTTTGACTGGTCCGTCTTGACGCTTTGGGACTGGTTGCGACTTCAGATGGGGCTTTAGTTTACCTAGAAGATATCAAATCACTGTTATAGATACATGACTCCTGTTCTGGAGCCAATATTGCAGCCCCACATTCCAAGCCCACAACTCATTACAGAGTAGCTACTAACTACATGTTTTGGGATGAATGCAGCTCTTAGTTACATGTTTTGGGATGAATGCAGCTCCTAGTTACATGTTTTGGGATGAATGCAGCTCTTAGTAACATGTTTTGGGATGAATGCAGCTCTTAGTTACATGTTTTGGGATGAAAGCAGCTCCTAGTCACATGTTTTGGGATGAATGCAGCTCTTAGTTACCTGTTTTGGGATGAATGCAGCTCCTAGTTACATGTTTTGGGATGAAAGCAGCTCTTAGTTACATGTTTTGGGATGAAAGCAGCTCTTAGTTACATGTTTTGGGATGAATGCAGCTCTTAGTTACATGTTTTGGGATGGATGCAGCTCTTAGTTACATGTTTTGGGATGAATGCAGCTCCTAGTTACATGCTTTGGGATGGATGCAGCTCTTAGTTACATGTTTTGGGATGGATGCAGCTCTTAGTTACATGTTTTGGGATGAATGCAGCTCTTAGTTACATGTTTTGGGATGGATGCAGCTCTTAGTTACATGTTTTGGGATGAATGCAGCTCCTAGTTACATGCTTTGGGATGGATGCAGCTCTTAGTTACATGTTTTGGGATGGATGCAGCTCTTAGTTATATAATTTGAGATGAATGCAAGTTATTGTGATAAGAATCTAAAATTATAAAACAGCAATGTCTCTAAAAGTGAATTTGTAGCTATTGATATCAGCTATAGCATGGTCATTAGAGATGATCAGGGGCTAATTATTGGACAGTTCCACTTATTTCAGCCATTAGTAACCAAGGTCCTAAATTTGTAAACCTGTTTTGTTTTTTTTGCATTTTGAACTCACTTCACATTTTCCAACGTCTCATTGATTGTTGGGTTGGGAAGTATTGATTGATTGGGGTTTTACGCCGTGTTGGCAATATTTCAGCCATTTTACGGCGATTGAACAACTGAAACATGGTTGGTTATGAAAAATTGAAGTTTCCCTGACGGCCCTCAGTGAGCCTACTCTTTTTCGAAAATCAAGGAAACGATCTTTTACGTGCCAAGGGGGTTGTAATCCTTGACACGGGGCACCCTTTAACGTCCCATCCGACGGACTTAAAAGTAAAAAATCGTAAACAGGTAAAAATACATATCACTTTGTGTATATGAATAGGTTATATTGTAAAGGATCAAATTTTTCTGTAAAAGTCGCATTCTTGTAAATATTTTATAATAAGATGATAGTCAATATTTGTAAAAAGTTGATGCATTGATTGTACATTATTAAAAAATCTATTTCGTTTGGGTGTAAAATCACTACATTCCAAAAGAATGTGTTGTATAGTTAATGGACAGTCACAAGATATACATTGAGGTTGAAGTTCTCTGTTTAATAAATAAGAGTGTGTCAAGTTGGAATGTCCGATGCGAATTCTTGAAATAATAACTTCGTCCTGGCGTTTCATTACAATATTACACGATTTGTTTACTTTGTTTTGAATAGAATACAGTTTACTTCTGTCACAGAAATCCCAATATATTTGCCAAAGATCATTTACATATAGTTTTATGTTATATTTCAAATCTGTGTAAGGAATTTTAAAATGTACAATATCGTTTTGTAGTGCATTCTTTGCCTCTTTGTCTGCTTTGTTGTTACCATGGATACCAATATGACTAGGAATCCAGCAGAACTCAACTATTTTACTTTGTTTAGTTAGAAGATAATACTGGTTTAAAATGTCTAAAATATATGGATGATCAATATTCATATTACTTATAGACTGTAGACAAGATAGGGAGTCGGAGAATATAGTGAAGTATTTGTCCTTAGAAATTTTAATGTACTCTAACGCAAGTTGGATAGCCTTTGCTTCGGCGGTAAAAATTGTTGCTTCATTTGGGAGTCGTGCTGAGAAAACATTGTTATTGATTACTGCAGCAGCAGCAACTTTATTTTGGTCTTTCGAACCGTCTGTATAAATATCAGTTGTAGAATGTTTAGATTGTTTTAGTTCAGATAACTTTTGTTTGAAAATAGCGGAATTTGTTTCAGATTTTTTATATTCAGAAAGTGAAGTGTCAACTTTGGGTTTTAGTAATTTCCAGGGTGGTATTTCTGAAAGTGATGAGGGTTTTATGATGTCCATAGGTAAGTCAGAATCATGTAAATGTTTTTTGACTCGGAGACCAATTGGTTTTATACAGGTCTTAGTTTTTTCATACAAATCTTCAAATTGTGGGTGGAAAACGCAGTTAAATGCAGGATTGTCGTTGTTAGCTTTTAATTTAACAACGTATTGTAAGATTAGTTTTATTCTACGTAGATCTAGAGGTGGTTCGTTTGCCTCAACGTACAAACTATCTACAGGAGAGGTTCGAAAAGCTCCTGTGCACAGTCGAAGTCCTTGATGGTGGATTGCATTTAGGACTTTAATGTAGGATGTTCTTGCCGCTCCATATACTATACAGCCATAGTCTAGTTTAGATCGGATGAGAGAGCGATACAGATGTAGAAGAGTATTCTTGTCTGCTCCCCATTTTGTGTTTGCAACAACTTTAATTATATCAAGGGCTTTTGTACATTTTTCTTTGAGCATTGCTATATGCGGGACAAAAGTGAGTTTCTTATCAAAAATGACACCCAAGAACTTAATCTCTTTTACAACTTTAATTGGAGTGCCATCTAATTCCAACTGCGGATCATCGTGGTGTTTCCGTTTAGAACAGAAATGCATGCACGCCGTTTTAGTTCTGGAGAATTTAAAACCATTTACATCAGCCCAGGTTTGGATTTTGTTTAGACATAACTGTAATTTACGCTCGATGGAATTCATATTTTTGGATTTATAACAGAGAACAAAGTCATCGACATATAGACTTCCATGAAAGTCGTTTTTAAGTACTTCAGCGAGACTGTTTATTTTGATACTAAATAATGTAACTGATAAAATACTCCCTTGTGGCACGCCCATTTCTTGTTCAAAATTGTCTGAAAATGTAGATCCTATGCGAACATTGAAATGCCTATTACTTAAAAAATTCTTAATGAAATTTGGTAAATGGCCTTTAAGACCTATATTATGAAGATCTTTTAAGATACCGTATTTCCATGTGGTATCGTATGCCTTTTCTAAATCAAAAAATATTGAGACGACGTGCTCTTTCTTGACAAAGGCATCTCGAATATACGTTTCAAGTCGTATTAACTGGTCGACCGTGCTTCGGTTTTTCCTGAAGCCACATTGTATATCAGTTAAAATGTTATTGGTCTCAAGAAACCATACTAAGCGTTCGTTGATCATCCGTTCCATGGTTTTACATACGCAGCTTGTTAAGGCTATTGGTCTGTAATTATTAGGATCTGAGTGGTCCTTACCAGGTTTTGGGATAGGAATAATAGTTGCCTGTGACCAGGAAGATGGGAAGTTACCATTTTCCCATATCATGTTATCATGTTAAAGATTTGCAGAAGACATTCTTTAGTAGGTTTAGGAAGGTGTTTTATGATTTGATAATGGATCTGGTCCGGACCTACAGATGTATCATGCGATTTTTCTAGAGATTTTAGTAATTCATCATAAGTAAATGGTTCGTTATAACATTCATTGTTTTCAGATGTAAAATCCAAAGTTGTCCGTTCTTCTGTATTTTTGTTTGAGATGAAATTTGGGTTCATGTTGTCATTTGATGAGTTTTTAGAAATGGTATTCGCTATATTGTTAGATATATCTTTCTTATCTGTGATTATTTGATTTCCTACCTTCAGATGTTGATATTTTTTACCGGGATCTTTTCCTTTTATTTTCCTTATTGCGTTCCAAACTTTATTTATAGGACTATGCGAATTTAGACTTGAAACAAATGTTTTCCAGGATTTTCGTTTACTAATATTTATGGTTCTACGAGCCTTTGCTCGATATATGCGAAAATTATTCAGATTTAAAGAAGAAGGTGATCTATTGAATAGTCTTTCTGCTTTTTTTCGAGCTTTAATTGCTGCATTGCATTCCTCTGTAAACCATGGCTTTTTTATTTTAGTAGAATTTGTCGAGGTCTTGGGTATGCATTTATTTGCTATTTCTAATAAAGTTTTGGTAAAATTTTGAATGGGGTCTGGGTGGTTTTCAAATTTTTCAACGGAGATATTTTGCAGACACAGCGTTGGGAAGTAAAGTCAATATTTCTGATAAAAAAAAAAACATGGTCCATGGAGAACTCTATTTGGTATTACATATGTAGGTATCTGTGTAGTACATATGTAGGTACCTGTGTAGTACATATGTAGGTATCTGTGTAGTACATATGTAGGTATCTGTGTAGTACATATGTAGGTACCTGTGTATTACATATGTAGGTACCTGTGTAGTACATATGTAGGTATCTGTGTAGTACATATGTAGGTATCTGTGTAGTACATATGTAGGTACCTGTGTAGTACATATGTAGGTATCTGTGTAGTACATATGTAGGTACCTGTGTATTACATATGTAGGTACCTGTGTAGTACATATGTAGGTATCTGTGTAGTACATATGTAGGTATCTGTGTATTACATATGTAGGTATCTGTGTAGTACATATGTAGGTATCTGTGTAGTACATATGTAGGTATCTGTGTAGTACATATATAGGTACCTGTGTATTACATATGTAGGTACCTGTGTAGTACATATGTAGGTATCTGTGTAGTACATATGTAGGTACCTGTGTATTACATATGTAGGTACCTGTGTAGTACATATGTAGGTATCTGTGTAGTACATATGTAGGTATCTGTGTATTACATATGTAGGTATCTGTGTAGTACATATGTAGGTATCTGTGTAGTACATATGTAGGTATCTGTGTAGTACATATATAGGTACCTGTGTATTACATATGTAGGTACCTGTGTAGTACATATGTAGGTATCTGTGTAGTACATATGTAGGTACCTGTGTATTACATATGTAGGTACCTGTGTAGTACATATGTAGGTATCTGTGTAGTATATATGTAGGTATCTGTGTATTACATATGTAGGTATCTGTGTAGTACATATGTAGGTATCTGTGTAGTACATATGTAGGTATCTGTGTATTACATATGTAGGTATCTGTGTATTACATATGTAGGTATCTGTGTAGTACATATGTATTACATATGTAGGTACCTGTGTAGTACATATGTAGGTATCTGTGTAGTACA
The DNA here is from genome assembly GCA_024699665.1 of Ostrea denselamellosa. NCBI lineage: Eukaryota > Metazoa > Mollusca > Bivalvia > Ostreida > Ostreidae > Ostrea > Ostrea denselamellosa. The sequence continues at coordinate 1,396,464 of JAMZEH010000051.1, forward strand.
TATGTAGGTATCTGTGTAGTACATATGTAAGTATCTGTGTATTACATATATAGGTATCTGTGTAGTACATATGTAGGTACCTGTGTAGTACATATGTAGGTACCTGTGTAGTACATATGTAGGTATCTGTGTAGTACATATGTAGGTATCTGTGTAGTACATATGTAGGTACCTGTGTAGTACATATGTAAGTATCTGTGTATTACATATGTAGGTATCTGTGTACAAACATTCTTCCATGTCCGTGCTAACACGGCCAACACCATGAGAGATAGAATATGATGAATAAAACGCAGCAACTACTCATGGGAGTATTGTACCTAGTTTTGGGGCAGATGTAAAAAATTTGAAATGGATACACAATACATTTTTGCTAGTGAAAATTACTTGTCATGGATTAGTTCTCAATTCATCATTTGTGAATAAATAATGATGCATACAGTATATATCTAAATTTCTGGTGTAGGAAGACGTCATCTACTCTTTCTAATGGAATAACTGGTTACTGTATAACAACATTTGTTCCACCTTCATCAATGTCTACCCCTTTTTACTTTTAACTAGTTTATACAAAGTCAGTAAAATTTTCTTTAACCTCAAAATAACAGTCATTCTCACTTCAATACTCATTTTTACGTGATAAAATATATCTGGATCCACCCGTTTATTTCCTACCTGTCTTCATTTTACTGATAAATTCCTCGATGTCTTCATCTTCCCACTCCTCCATTGGCTCCATTGGATATTTCTTCCCATTAGGACCATAACACCCAATGCTGATTTCCTCTCCAGATTCATCTAAGCCAAACTCGGAGAGCAGATGGCTATGTTCATCCTCGTCCGCAATTGCGAATTTGACCTCTTTATGGTTATTGGCTATTTTAGCAACCTTGTTTCTCCACAGCTGGGTGGCTACAATATCAAGTTTCTATTGTCATATATAATTATTTAACCTCCTATTAATAGCATTTATTCCTCTCTTGGCTTTTAGCTTGACAGTATAGATAATTATTCATATGTGGAGAATTTTTTTTATAGTTTGTATAATTTTCATTTCATGACATACATGTATATTTGTTGTGTGAAAGTTGTGCATTATCATTATTACGTTAACTTAAGAATGTGTTTGTACATCAAAACATGTCCTCTCAGATTGATGTACTCTCTGTCATATTCCTGCCTATTTTGAAAGGAGTTAGCTTTCCTGAAGCTTTAAATTGTCCTGATAATATGCAAATCTATACATCCTAATCTTTATTGTGACATCCATTTAACAAAATCCATCCAACAGTTTAAAAGAAATACTGAAAAGAGATTATTTCATTTTTCACAGATAACTTGACCTGCTTACCATCCCTGTGATCAAAACTCCAGTCCACTGTGTAGAACACAAAACAGAGGGGTCGATACTTTTGGTACAGTTTGATGTTGTTTGCCTTGTATTGACCAACTAAAGGAATTTCTCTCTTACGGACAAACTCGACAATGTCTCCTTCATCCTCAATATCATCCTACAGTAAATATTCAAAATGTGTCAGTGAATCTTACACCCAATCAAAATGTGTTACTCTATCTCACAACCAACCAGATATCACTCTGTCTTGCAACCAATCAAAATGTGTTACTCAACTTTACAACCAATCATAATGTGTCACTTATTTTACAAGTCAGCCAATCAAATTCAAAACTTTATACTCTTATTTTCTGGATCCATCAGTTACATACAACACAATAAAAACTTGAAATGACACATCATTTCAGGTTTTATCCCAACTTTACTGCTGTTTTCTAACATGTTCTATCATACTGACCAGTTTCATGACGTGCCACTTGGGTTCATACTTGGTGTAGAATCTCTCTGGGGTATAGACTAAAACCGTCTGTGAATTTGTCTTGTACACATTGCTAATTGCTGGGTCTAGGGCATGGCCAAAGGAAAACTCCTCCCTCATTTCATTGGCTGACAACAGAAATATAAGCACATTGACATCACTCATACAGCTGTCTACTCTTGTAATGAAAATCTTAGTCCATGATAAAACTGATGGCTCAAATTTCTTTTAATGTGATGCACAACCACACAGTAACAATGTATAAGACCTATTCTAATAAAATAACTTGTTGTTTATTGAAATAATCAAATCATGGTACTATTCTGGGTCAGTTGAAGGTTCTTTAGTTCTACTGTAAACAGATGTTTGCCATAAAACACTGTCACTTTACACAAAGATTACATCAAAGGTAATTTATATGTTAACGACTGAATGAAAAAATACGAGCGTTACAAATGTAAATAAACATCAATGAAGTGATCTAAACCATCAATAAGATTTTTCTTTTCTTTGCAAACAGATCTGAATTAGGGGTAAGTATAGCCTTGTAGGGCATGTTCCTGAACCCCATAGCATAATCTCACTTTGACCTGCTTCAAATTCTAAATTTCACCTGTTTACATGTGTACTTATCAACAAAATGCATCTTGTGTTTCTTGGGAAGATTTTTCTTACGTAAAACTTTAAACCCCCAGTAAGACCCCTTCCTACCATATACACCCGATCCCATTTTTCTTTCATTTGGCCTTTCAACTTCACTCAAATCATTCCCTAACATTAACATGTAAACATTTTTTTCCCTTCTAACTCTGGGAGGTACATCCTGTAATCATGTGCATAATACAGACACTTTTACAGCATGCGGTCTAAATCCACTTACCTGCATCCATGTACATCCTATAATACAGACACTTTTACAGCAGGCGGTGTGAATCCACTTACCTGCATCCATGTACATCCTATAATACAGACACTTTTACAGCGGGCGGTGTGAATCCACTTACCTGCATCCATGTACATCCTATAATACAGACACTTTTACAGCATGTGGTCAGCATCCACTTACCTGCATCCATGTACATCCTATAATACAGACACTTTTACAGCAGGCGGCCTGAATCCACTTACCTGCATCCATGTACATCCTATAATACAGACACTTTTACAGCAGGCGGCCTGAATCCACTTACCTGCATCCATGTACATCCGTAGCTTGGGGTCATTCAGGTTGTCAAAAAACCCCATCACATACACCTCATCTTGCTTCATTGAAGACTTAACATCCTTCACGCTCAACTTCAGCTTAGATGCTTCTCCATTCTGCATTATCATGTAATTCACAATGCCTAAAATTTACACACAACATGTATCATAAATATATTTTTTGTGTCCATGCTGCTCAATCTAATCATTTAATTTTCTAACCCCAAAACCCAACATTTTTTCCTTTTAACTATCTAACTATTGGTGAGTAGGAAAATGGAAACAATGTTTTGATAGAGGCCTGAAGTTGTAAACAATATATCCACTATATCAGTCTTCATTTCGAAGATTCATCATGGTTTTTAAAAATAAACTTAAAACATATCTTTTAAAACTTGCATTCATTCTGTAATTTGGTATTTATCTAGAGTTATTTTTACCAAAAAAATAAATAAATAAATAAAAAAACAAAAAGCATATAATTCTGCCGCCTCTTAGTTACAATTTCAATCTCAGTTTAGTATTGTTTTGACCTATTTATGTATTTATTGTTCTTTGTTTTGGTTTGTTTTATTGTTTTACATGTACTTTAAGATAATTCTCCTGATTAGATAAAGCGCTATATAAACGTACAATAATACTAACTTACCGTTTTCATCTCGTGGTCCGTTGTACTCGTACTTCTTGCCCTTCCTAAACATAAACAGTGTGGGATACCCTGATACCTCATATTCTGAGGCCAGCTCATTCTCCACAGTGGCATCTACTTTCGCCAGTGGGATGGGCTGGGACTGGATCTTCAGTTGTTTAGCTGCCTTCTCATATGCTGGGGCCAGAGCTTTACAGTGACCACACCTACACAGGAAATGAGGTCAAAAGTATAAAAGATAATAATAATTACAAATTTACTCTACAGAGTACAGTAATTCTATATATTTATATTTCCAATGTTTTTGCCTTCGATATCTTTACCATTTGAAATGATAACCCTTTCTTCATGAATATAAATGATGCATGTACATTGTATAAATCTTGATGAATATAAAACAAATATTTTAACGACTGGGAAATTCAACAGAAATGAAAGTAGAATGTATATATGAAAATTAAATTTCAGTTTTGAAAATACATGAGGACATGAACAGCAACACTTCAAGCCAGCTAATATGCTTCAGTATGCTGGCATAAAGCGCCGCAGTTCATGCCCTTATGAATTTTCAAAAACGAAACTTATTTCTTAAATGTACACCTTGTCCATCCTTACCAAGGAGCATAAAACTCCACCAAACTCAGCTCATTGTTATTGATGAAATCCTTGAATGTGTCCTTTGTCAGGGTAACCACTGCATCTGGAGGAGGCTTCCAGTCTGGGTCAGCCCTATTCTTGACAAAACGGATCAAACCTACGGAACATAAAGTTGAAGTCATCTTCAAAATGGAAAGATATAAAAATGGATCAAACCTTGAGATCACAAGGTCAAGGTCATATTTAGAATGGGAACAGGCCTGGGTCAGTTACAAGATGATTCACATCAACAAAACACAAGGCCACAGAAAGTGTCTGAACAGGACTTAGTTACAAACGGGGTCACACCTACAAAACACAGGGTCACAGTCAGAATAGGAACAGGTTTGGGTGAGTTTCAAAAGGAATCAGATGTACAGAGCATAAAGTCAATTAAGTGACTAGTTGTAGCTTAGAGACACAACATCTAGATGAAAATATTAAAACACAAACTTCAAAGCCATTATACATGATTAACTGTTTAAACATGGGTATCTAGTCACCGTATTTGTCTAAAGTCAGACTGATTTGGTGAATCCTATGGGAAATATTTATGCTTCTTTAATATGAAGTAACAGTGTGCAGGGTGTATCTTTAACATGAAGTAACAGTGTACAGGGTGTATCTTTAACATGAAGTAACAGTGTACAGGGTGTTTCTTTAACATGAAGTAACAGTGCAGATACTAAGGCTACCTTCCATAGTCCTGGCGTCATCAAATTCATAGGGAACAGCTTTCTTAAAAAGCTTCAAAGTTGGGTATCCACTGACATCAAATCTGTAGCAAGAAAAAACGAGAGTGAAACAAATACCATCTCAAGTTTTCCCACAGTTCAGTTTATTATTCCTTGTTATTCCTGTATAGTCTGGTTGTTTGATGTTTTTTTATAAGTGTATTTGAAAGTTTTACTACATTATTATACATATACAATAAGGTTTGGGAACATATTTCTTCTGGTTGTTGGTGAATATACTTCAACTTAAATGTGAAAACTCTCATCCTAAGTAATGGGGATCAGATATATGTACACACTGTACATCACTCTTACTCACCTGGATGTCAGAGGAACAGTTCCTCTGTTTTATCAATTCACCTGGATGTCAGAGGAACAGTTCCTCTGTTTTATCAATTCACCTGGATGTCAGAGGAACAGTTCCTCTGTTTTATCAATTCACCTGGATATCAGAGGAACAGTTCCTCTGTTTTATCAATTCACCTGGATATCAGAGGAACAGTTCCTCTGTTTTATCAATTCACCTGGATGTCAGAGGAACTGTTCCTCTGTTTTATCAATTCACCTGGATGTTAGAGGGACAGTTCCTAAGTTTTAATGATTCACCTGAATGTCAGAGGGGCCTCTGTTTTGACAACTCACCTGGATATCAGAAGGATGAGAAAAGTGACAGTTCGTCAGTTTTAATGACTCACCTGGAGGCAAGGTCTGTCTCTACTGTAGCATCCACTTTTGCAAAAGGAACAGGGGGGTCCCAAGTTTTCAGAACCTTGGCAGCCTTAGCATATACAGGTTCCAGCGATTTACAGTGTCCACACCTGTATAAAATTCTACTCCAATAATTCCTGTGATTTACAGTGTCCACACCTGTATAAAATTCTACTCCAATAATTCCTGTGATTTACAGTGTCCACACCTGTATAAAATTCTACTCAAATAATTCCTGTGATTTACAATGTCCACACCTGTATAAAATTCTACTCCAATAATTCCTGTGATTTACAGTGTCCACACCTGTATAAAATTCTACTCCAATAATTCCTGTGATTTACAGTGTCCACACCTGTATAAAATTCTACTCCAATAATTCCTGTGATTTACAGTATCCACACCTGTATAAAATTCTACTCCAATAATTCCTGTGATTTACAGTATCCACACCTGAATAATTATTCTAGTGATTTACATTATCCACATGCATGTATAAACTGCTATTAAGATATTCCCATTGATTTACAGTATCCACACCTGTAGATTTATTCCATTTATTTACAGTATCCACACTTTATATATAAAATTCTATTAAGATAATTCCATTTATTTACAGTATCCACACTTGTATGTATAAAATTCTATTAAGATAATTCCAGTGATTTACATGTACAGTATCCACACCTTTATGAATAAATTTCTGTTAAGATAATTCCTATGATTTACAGTATCCACAACTGTATATAGAATGGTACAATGTATCTTAAATAATTTCCAGGAAGATCAGGATGATGAATTGGTGTGCCATTATTATCATGTATAACAATAACATCAGGCCAAAATAAAATGTATGTGTGCTTCCGGTCTCCTGACCTTAACTAAGTTTTTGCTGCGTACCCTAAATATTTTATTGACGATATATAATATATATATATATATATATATATATATATATATATAACGAAAATAAAATTTAGAATTTTCAAACCAAAATTTTGTTCTTTGTCTGATTTACATCTTGACTACTTTGGATTTTCAAAAGTATTTGTATTGTATAAAGACCTGTGTTCAAAGCATATCAAAAATGAAGATTTCCATTAAAATGTTCTAATAAATTGTTTTACCTACCTACCCTACCTAATTTTTGGGGGAATGAAATAGGAAACACACACATCATTTATTTTGGATTTAGTTAAATATATTTCAAAACTTCCTATGGTTGTATGCAATGTTTCTCAAAATTGAGTTTCTTGAAATTTCAGGGTTTCAGTTAGCTTGCATCCTTTCTTGTTTCCACAAGAAGTCTTGAGGTATATAATCAAGTATTGATTTAGAGTAATAGACTATTTTGATACTTTCTGGTTGTACCAAGTACATATGTAAAGTCAACTCTTCTCTATATAACAGAAAGAGATGACTAAGTCACTGAACTGTAGCAAAGAAGGGGAGAAAAATATTTGGATTAATCAGCGATTGAATCCAGGACCCTTGCATTAATAGTCAAGTGGTCTGACCACCGAGGTAATCAGGCTGATATATGAAGTATGGTAATATTACTGCAGAATAGAATTTAAATGTAACTCGGAAATCATACAAGAATCAACTCTTCATATTTAAAGAGACACTACAGCTCATTTTAGTCCAAAATAGTAAAATGACAATTTTTCCAGAGCTTTCTTTAATTTTGTTGCATAGCTGAATATATAAACTTTGCAAAAATAACACATTTCTAAAGTAGAAAATTCTCGTTTAAATGCAAAAATTAATAGTTTTTGAAGGCCCTTTCCTAACAACATTGAGACGTACTCTTTCTATCTTCGGACGCATGCGCATGGAGGGTAAACAATCCAGTGAGAGTTGGCGTACAATGGCTAAGCCCAGAATTTTGATAGATTATGTGAGAAAAGGGTTAAAATAGAACAAGATACAACACATACGCACACTAGAATTTACAAGGTGATATCACTATGACCCTCTAGCCACGAGACACACACCCAAGGCTTTAAAAGTAAGTGCTATTTTTATCAAAACAAGTTGTGTGCTTTATAAAAAACATTATCTGGTCATAGGGACATGAAAGGTTTTCTGTTATAACAATGATTTATAATTACTTAATTAGAAGAAGCAGGAAATAAACCCATACTCGAGAAGTGAGTGTGGACCCTTTTAAGGGGTATTTAAATAACTTTTTACACAACACGTCTGTTTTCCTACTGAATTATGTGGTGTAAAGTGTCCGAGTCAGAATGAAGAAACAATTGAATTCCGAATGATCTTTAAAGCGCATTTGAGAGCAAACTAATGCATTCTTAATGTTAAAAATAGTCAGTATTGTTATGATTTGTATTTTTTTATCGATATGTGTTTTAAAAAGCACTCTATTAAAATGTGCAAAACAAGCTGTAATGCCTCTTTAAAGGAGATGAAAAAAATGCCAGAAGCATTGCGTATCACTTTAGAGATGGAATTTTCTACATAACTTATAATATTTCTCCTTAACTGTCAAAAGCTGTACAGAAAGGTATTTTTAGTTTGTAAAACTTGAATCATACTGCATACAACAGTACAATCCATACCATGTTTTCCGATTTTCTACGCAGAGGTTAGGTTTTTTTATTTTTTATTTTCATACCAGGGCCTAGACCTTCAGCAACATTTGCTTGAAATTGGGAAAAATGTTTCATACAAAGAAGAAAAAAAAAACCCAAAAAAAACCAGTGTAGCAAGGTATAGTTGGACTCCTTGCAATTTTCAATTCCATAAAAGCTTACCTCATTTCATTAATCAAAGGCCAAAAAGTAGGTTTAATTAACAATTCTGAAGCAAGAACTGTAATCTGTGGGTCTTTCAAGATAATAAATAATGAATAAGGTTACCCTGCTTGAATTTGTTTTGACTGTTGGGGAATTCTAAAGCAAAAATTGGGGAAAATGCCTGGTAACAGGGCTTATCCCCCCCCCCCCCCCCCCCCCCTATCCCAAAGACCCTAAAAAACCTTGGAGATTCACATTTTACTTATGTCAGCACATTACCATCAAATACTATGTTGATTTGTAAGAACAGATTTGAGAGTGACATCTATTCATCAAAAATTTGCTGTTATCATATCAATTCTATGTACAAAGTTTCTTGTTTAAACTACACTGCTTGTATGTAATAAGATATATTTAATATATATAGACAAATGCACAGACTGATAAAATCACTAATCAATCATTACAATTTACCATGGAGCATAGAATTCCACCATAACATTGTCATGGGAGTTTATTGTCTCATCAAAGTTGTCTTTAGTCAGAACAAGGACATCGGAATCCTCGGTCATCTCCTCAGATTTCTTTTCTGCTGAATCCTCATCTATCAAATCAGTAAATTAAATTACTCAGCAAGATATCAAACAAAGCATCAACCCTTTAAGAATTGAAATGGAATTTCTCTTTAACGATAGATAATTTTTTTAGACTCTCAATTACAATGTACAAACAAAATGTGAACAAACATTGTTCATTTTAAAGAGATTGTAGAGTTGTGGACTAAAATTCATTTTAGTTCTGCTAATATTAACCTGTTCTACACTTCAAGTCATTTTTTATGGAATATAGTTAAACTGGTCCTGAATTTTTTTTCTCTGTCCATGTGTGAAGATGACAATATCTTAATTTCTACAATTTTGATTATTTATTTTGTTTTTTTCTTTTTCTTTTGTTTGATTTCCATTTATTTATTTTATTTTATACTAACATGTAAACTCCATATTACTGCAACAGCTGGTATGGGCAATATCATTCCACACTCCATTGTAGGGCATAGTTTAATGAGTAAGTTAAGTAGTATCTATTTCAAAGTCAACATCAAGTACAAATCACAACAAATAACATATAAAGCTCTCAATAGCTTTTATAGTTGACCACATGGTACTTATGTAGTAGTTATGGCTATACTGACTGTGGACATTGGCTTAGGTAGCTCAGTGGTTAAAGCACCAGACTAGTGATGCAGGAGTCCTGGGTTCAATTCCTAGTCCAGCCCAACACTCTCTCCTCTCCTATACTACAGTTGGTGCAACTGACCACTCCTGCACTGCAGGTTGTCCTGCTAAAAGAATCTGCATTGTGCTTCTTTGAGGGCAAAGAGAAATTACAGGTGAGAGGAATATAGTTGTTAGGGCTATACCGACTGTGGATATCTGCCTAGGCAGCTCAGTGGTTGGAGCACCCTAACTATTAATGCATGGGTCCACATGTCCGATTCGTGCAGCCGAAAATTTTCTCCTTCTCTATAACTACATTAACAGTAGAATAATTCAAAGACCATAAATTAAAGTTGAATGCTAGTTTGTTTGAATTCTGGGCTGGTTCATTGCATTTTCTCCATTTCTGCACAATTTGGTAATAAGTAGATTAAGTGCAATCTGCAAGGTTTTTAGAGTGAAAACCTCAACCTGTGGTAAAAAGTGGAATGGCCATTGGACATCCTACTAACTTAGTAGTACTAAGTATCAGTTTTGACAAATTATACAACATAAAGAGCTCTATCTGTGCAGTGTTCAGTCTCCAATTTCTCTGACTTCGGGGGGGGGGGGGGGGGGGGGGGTGTAAAACAAAAACACAATAAAGCACATTTTACAATTTAGTTGTATAATAGATAGGGGTCAGAAGTGAAACGCAAATATACATTTACAATTTAAAACTTTTAAGGGAACAAATTAGAGTATCAAGAAGGTTAAATTTTTATACGCACATTGCTTCTAGTGTAGACGTTAAAAGAAATATCAGCCATTCACTGGGAAATGCTATGAAGTACACTGTGGTTTTTTTTTTTAATTATTATCATTATTTTATTGATTGATTTATTTTTATCTAGGGGAGGGGTGTTCCATACACTTTCGGCTAACTAACCCAATAATCAATATTCTCCTGATGATTTCTTATGTTACCATAAAATAACCTGGAATCTTCCAAATTTATGGCAAATGAATGAATTATATTTAACCGGTAAATCGAGGAAATTCGCACTGTCAATTCTCCGGCTTTCGACAAATCTTACGTGAATTGGTCGTAGATCATCCTTACCTTCTTCGTCTTCTTCTGCTCTCACGACACCAACGGTCAATAGAGAGACCAGTGTCATGCACCATAAAAACTTCTCCAACTTCGCCAAGTTCATGCTTACTTGTTTTCGTTGTGCACCAATTTTCAGCCTTTTCACTATTTTGCGCACATGAAAGTGGAAATGAATGCGCGTTAAAATATATGAATTGCGCCATTTTGAACAAATCACATATCTTCTAAATATTTTGCTTTAAATGAAGTTTTACAGTTACAAATATAAAAGGTTCAATACATTTTAAAGATTTCTGATAACGAGAGAGGTGAGAAAAGTATACTTTGTTGTGCGTAGTGATATATATAACTTCTAAAATAAAAACCAATCAGAATTTGACAAGTTCAGTTAGTTACGTGTATGGTGCTTTCGAACTTTGTTATCAGTTACATGTCAGCAATGGAGTAATATTGATATCTTCTATATTATTCGCTCTATACAACGTGTATGTGAATTGTACCAAGTAATCAAGCACATATTTTTTTTCTTCTATTTTATATTACAGGCGGATCCAAATTTTCTCACATGGTACATATTTTAGATCTTTGGGCGGATTTAAGTTTATTACAGAAAGCATAGAATAAGTTTCGAAAGCTTGAAATGGATCAAATCTCTCTAGTATCTTTTTATTATTCTAATTAATTTAAGCAACAATAACATTTTCCTTTTAGAATTACTTTTAAATTATATAAATCTTTTCTTTGAATTTATTTTACCATTAAAGATGGCTTTAATTTTTTCCTCTTGTAATGTAACTCGGTTTTCCTTTTCCAAAAAAAAAAAAATGAATAAATAAATAAAAAAATAAAAAAATAAATAAATAAAAATATAAAAAATGCATAAGCAATACTTCTAAAGTGTGATAAACTTATAAAATTTTAAGTATAATGTTTAAACTTTATTATACATGTTCTACAACTTTTATATTTGTGCAAGTGGGGGGGGGGGGGGGGGGGCATTGATGTGTGAGGAAAACGGAATGTACCCGGGGGAAAAACCACGTGTCGGAATACTATTACTGCTACGTTTCCCTCTTATTTATAGATATACATGTAGGTTATCAGTCGTACACACAAACCAGTTAGTACCCAGCTGGTTATGGGACGACTGTTGTTATCAGAGCAAAAATAACACCCCTTTCTTTGAAAGTATGGCCGACAAGTGGAGCAGAAATTTTATCAGCTATTTGATTTCACTAACGTTAATTCTCAATGGTGTTAATGGGAAATCTTGTACAAAACTAAGTCCGTGTTCTTGTAAACTGGATAGTGGATTTGTGGTGGATCTAAGTTCTATATCCAATAACGACCAGACGCCATAGTATGTATACAACATTATACTGTATATCATAGAGGAGCGGATCATACACAATTACTTATTTCATCATTAAAACTATGCCGACTCTCAGTTTAAGGACATACGCGACGTTTCTCAATAACACATAATTTTCGTGAAATTTCACGTGCAATTCATTTGCATTCTATCTCGTTTCTACAGAAAAGATTGTGATGTGTTACAATGTCTGTTTTAGTGTTAGCTTATTTTGACAGTTCCTGATTGTTGCAAGTAAAAACATAAATTTGTATCAATGAGCATTACCACAGTAAAGAAGGAGAGAAAAATCTTCGAAACAGTGGGGTATCGAACCCGGAACTCTTTCATTGCAAGTTAGGCAATCTAACCACCGAGCTATTCAGGCCGATGTAAAATATTTAGTAATAATACTACATTACAAAATCTAAACCTATTACACAAGAACTCTTCATATCAAAGAGATAAGAAAAAAAAAATCAGAGAAAATGTCGGAAACGTCTAGTGTTCTTAAAAAAAGTGTTGAAAAAAATGTTTCAGTCTTTATTTTCTTTAACACAACGAGTAGAATCGCCTAAAAGGGTTATCACAATTTCATATCGTCCGATCAGGGTATAAAAAAATCCCCCCAATCGGGATCAACTTGCATGTAATTTGCACTATCATTTTTATTCCGACCTTGTTAGAGTGATTACGTTTTTGACAGCCTTCGTCCCCCCCCCCCCTTTTTTTTCTTTTGTCAATGAAGGCCTAATGAGCACATTTTCGTAGCTGGGAAAAAATCGCGATATAACGCGTAACATTCACGTTATTAAACGCGTAACGTTTGTGAATAAAGGCTTAACGTTCGAGTTAGAATACGAATTTTGCAAATAAACGTGCTACTTTCGCGTTATAACGCGAATTATTAGGTGTGGATATAGTTGTGTAAAGTAACCCGGGATTAGTACAATGAATGAAAACTGACTTTTAAGCATTCTAAAGTAACCTAACACGCCAAATTTTTACAAATGCATATTTTCAGAATGTTGGCAAATAAGCTATTGAAGTTATATTGAATGCAAAGTAAAATTCATATTTGTAATTGATACCAGTGTTACTTAATTGACAACAACGTTTAATCATTTCGTCCATAGAAATCAAACTTTAAAAGGTTACAGAACTATGGAGTATCGAATATCAACCAGCAAATCTCTGAATTTACGTTATATTAAAAAAAAATGATTTAGCTAAAGTCAAATTAAACAATTTCAAACATTTTAAAACAAGTTTTATATTTTGTCGAAGATGTATCAAAACAAAAGATATGATTGAAAAATGTTAATATAGTGATATTTTGTAAGATATATCAAAAAATGTGCAACGTCCCCAAGTATAAGTAAAATGCATACCTTCTATTTCAATGAAGTGATTATTCCACGCAACTGGAGAACAGCATTGCGACAACAGTGTTTTAATTTGGTAACTGTTATTCAGGAGGCTTGTTTCACGAAACTATGTTATGATTTATCCTAAGACAGGTCTCCTAATTATAGTAATGCAAGGGCTGACTTATGACAATTATAAGATCCGTCACAAAGCTATATCTCAAGTATTACAAATGTTAAGACAAGTCCTACAACATACTTTCAAATATGTACTTCATATTTGCAAACTATAGTCTTTATTTCTAAATGTAAAACTAATACAATGCTTGCAATCTTCTTTGATTTTTACAATTAGCGTATCTTAAAAACATATTTTTGAGTACTTTTAAGCTCGGTAAAAAAATAAAAATGAAGGCACTCAACTTTTTCGTAAACGATACTGGTTTATAAAGGCAATTCTCTGTGTTAATTTACATTGGATCCACAACTACATTATGCCTCTGTATTACATTTTTCGAATACATTCAGTTGTGATCACAAGGAGTGTGCATTCAAGATGTATTTTAAACTGTCCATATTTTACTGTCTATGAATCAACGGTGGACCAGTAAAGTGGAGCAAATATATCGAAATCTGATTTTCTAAACAGAATTCCAGTTTGGAAGAAAGATGAAAGGAAGTAACCTCGTGTGATGAAGTAAACCATTGAAACTTAACAATTAATTGGTTAATTTCCAACTGGAATGGCAGATGGTCATTACATCTATCCAAAGGGTTTCTATCAAAATAAAAAAAAATAAAAAGCTCTCATCATTTTTCTGACTTTAGAAAAGTTCGTAATGCAAGAAAACCACAGTGTAGTGTTTTTTACGCTCCTGTCGTAAACATTTCATGTAGTCGGATCTCAAAACTACAAAAGCTAATGATACTACATTTACAACTTTCGAGACACTAGCTTTGCTTATGCCATAAAGATCTTCAGTATCAGTTTGAAAGTGACCACAAACAGATAATTTGCAGTGGTGCGAGTAAAACAATACGTTCCGGGTGATAATTCCTTGTAGGATGTTCCAGATGAGTATTCCTTGTAGGATGTTCCAGACGAATGTGTCTTGTAGAATGTTCCAGACGAATGTGTCTTGTAGAATGTTCCAGACGAGTGTGCCATGTAAAATATTCCAGACGAGTGTGCCATGTAAAATGTTCCAGACGAGCGTTCTTTGTAGGATGTTCCAGAGAACGTTTTTTTGTAGGATGTTCCAGAAGAGCGCTCGTTGTAGGCTTTTTCAGAAGAACGTCCCTTGTTGGATGTCCCAGGTGAAAGTTCAGTTCTGCACACAAATCCAAAATCAAATGACTTGGGATGAGATACTCACCAATAGCATAATAGTGTAATTGTAGTTCTCATCTCAAGATATGAGTGCCGACTGTTTTGAACAAAAATATGGACTGCCGACTTGTTAATTATAGAACACTTCAAAGGTGTGTGCATGTAAATTGAATATAGCGAGTTAGCGTTGTCTGAGACGGATATGGACAAAAAAGCTGGACACGTGGGACCAAGATGCAGGTGCCATGCTCGAGAGTGTTCATACGCCTAACAGATTTCAGTGATTCGGTCTCCACAGTTATAACCAAATATCATCTAAACTTTCTCATGATTTTTATTAAAGGGTTAAAAAGTAAATATGAATATTATTATGATTACTTAAGTTACTTGTCTGGTTAGTTTCTTGGGCTTCCTTAGGACTATCGAAACATATGAAAGGTTTGTGAAACAGCTATTGTGCGATTTTCAGATAATTCTAATATTAAGACAGATCGTTTTGTAAAACAGGTTCACCGTTCTCACAACGATACCAGACAAAATGTGATATATTGTATATGCTTATTCAGTCTTCTGATTGTTCCTATACATTGCGCTGGATTCAACCTGTTTATATCGCATAGAGTGATAGGTGTGTTAAGAATTTTTTTTTTGTATTGGCGTGGATCAGAAAATT
This sequence comes from Ostrea denselamellosa, assembly GCA_024699665.1. Classification (NCBI taxonomy): domain Eukaryota; kingdom Metazoa; phylum Mollusca; class Bivalvia; order Ostreida; family Ostreidae; genus Ostrea; species Ostrea denselamellosa. Next base: position 1,412,013 of record JAMZEH010000051.1, read on the forward strand.
GCAAAATACGATTTTCACTATAATTTTTAGTTTTCAGGATGTGTTGAAACCAGGCTCTGATAATGAGATGTACTCCTTTAACCCGTGTAGTGGTTTTACCGAGGGGACAGGATCCTGCTCAAATGTAGCGGTAAGTAATCCTTACAGTACCACCTTTCCTCAAATTGTACGTGTGAGTGCAACTAAAAGTACCCCTAGTGTAGCAGTGAATGGACATTAAATTACCCGTAGTGTAGCAGTGAATGGACATTAAATTACCCGTAGTGTAGCAGTGAATGGACATTAAATTAGCTCTAGTGTAGCAGTGAATGGACATTAAATTAGCTCTAGTGTAGCAGTGAATGGACATTAAATTAGCTCTAGTGTAGTAGTGAATGGACATTAAATTAGCTCTAGTGTAGTAGTGAATGGACATTAAATTAGCTCTAGTGTAGCAGTGAATGGACATTAAATTAGCTCTAGTGTAGTAGTGAATGGACATTAAATTAGCTCTAGTGTAGCAGTGAATGGACATTAAATTAGCTCTAGTGTAGTAGTGAATGGACATTAAATTAGCTCTAGTGTAGCAATGAATGGACATTAAATTAGCTCTAGTGTAGCAATGAATGGACATTAAATTAGCTCTATTGTAGCAGTGAATGGACATTAAATTACCCGTAGTGTAGTAGTGAATGGACATTAAATTACCCCTAGTGTAGTAGTGAATGGACATTAAAGTACCCCTAGTGTAGTAGTGAATGGACATTAAAGTACCCCTAGTGTAGTAGTGAATGGACATTAAATTACCCCTAGTGTAGCAGTGAATGGACATTAAATTACCCCTAGTGTAGCAGTGAATGGACATTAAATTAGCTCTTGTGTAGCAGTGAATGGGTATATAGGTGTCCCTAGTGTAGTAGTGAATGGACATTAAATTACCCCTAGTGTAGCAGTGAATGGACATTAAAGTACCCCTAGTGTAGCAGTGAATGGACATTAAATTACCCCTAGTGTAGCAGTGAATGGGTATATAGGTGTCCCTAGTGTAGCAGTGAATGGATATCAAAAGTCTTCGTCCTCAGCGTACGTATAACAGTCAGCTACTATTTTATGGGTCCCGTGTCCCCATGGGTTGGAATAAATCCTCCGTACCCCTTGCTTGTCGTAAGAGGCGACTAAATAGGGTGGTTCGTTGGATGAGATCGCAAACCCCGAGCCCCTTGTCACAGCAGATGTAACATAATACAGATCACTTCCTGCTCAAAGACCGTATGAGTCAAGCTTCGGCCTTAATTTTGGGGCCATTCACCGGCATTGGTGACGTCCCCATGAGTGAAAAATTCTTGAAAAGGATGTTAAACAATATAGAACCATCAATTTTGATGGTAATTGTTTTACATCCCATTGATAACGTTTCCTTCTATACATGTATAGGCGTCATCAGCTTACGGTGAAGTGTCACATATTTTGACCTATGCTCGACGGTAAAAGCTGTATTCTGTATCGTTTCCACTCCTAAATTGACCTTCATTTTCAAGATCATATCTGACAGACCCATGACGTTCATTTCTAATGTTGGGCGCTTGGCGAAAGTACTGTCACTATCTGTTAAACCTCTTAGGTTTGGATGCAGCGTTGGGATTGAGAGATTCCTTTTTGGTTGAGAAGTGACAGCTCCAGCATCTGGGCTACTGCAACTGATCTTAAATAGAAATGTTGAAATTTATCGTTGTAAAATCAGCTATGTAATTTTTAAATCATTTAAAAGAGCTATAGAAACAAACGTGATTAGAACAGACACTTATTTTACTTACAGGTGTGCAAAATAAGCATCAGCGGACCTCTAGAACAATACATTTCTATGGGATCCCAAAGCACAGCCTCTTTTTCTGTTAACGGTGACGTCATAGACCTACATTATACAGACGGCGCCAGTGGGTGAGTGCATATATAGGAGAAAATTACGTATTTCATTTATGACGTGCATGTGTGTTCACGAACGTGTTAGTTTGGTTATTTCCTCTTACAAAGAAAACAAGAAATGCCGCTTCATTTTGTGAACTCGCATCATGACACTCACTGACCCTGTTGTCCTCCGGTTTCAATAAAAATCTAAAATGGCTGGGATTTCAAATTTCAACATAACAATTATATTAAAAGAAGTCTTGTTTCAAATTGTCAACTTCTCCAGATGCTGTATTTAGGATTTTGTGAAACCTCTTAGAGATGACATTTTTTAAATTTCTTAGAGATGGCATTTGTGACACCTCATAGAGATGTCATTTGGGAAACCCCTTAGAGATGTCATTTGGGAAACCTCTTAGAGATGTCATTTGGGAAACCCCTTAGAGATGTCATTTGGAAAACCTCTTAGAGATGTCATTTGGGAAACCCTTTAGAGATGTCATTTGGAAAACCCCTTAGAGATGTCATTTGGGAAACCCTTTAGAGATGTCATTTGGGAAACCCTTTAGAGATGTCATTTGGGAAACCCTTTAGAGATGTCATTTGGGAAACCTCTTAGAGATATCACTTAATCAACTGTAGATAACAAAACTATTTCGTACCATATACAATTACGTGTAAGGTCTTTTTAGGTAAATAAAGCAAATGAAGGACCATGTTTTCTTGAAATGGAAGATAATAAAAAGGGAAAAAACGGGTTGGGAGTCTTCTTAAGAACCAACGCGCCAAAATATTGAATTTACATGAAAGCATCCGGACATAGTGTAGATTCAAGTTTGTTAAAATCACCTTAGGGGTAGAATGGGACCAAAATAAAGGATCAAAGTTTTAATTGAGGATATCAAGGAAAACTCTTCTCACTAACAACAGGGTATGATGAATCAAATTAATATGTAAATATCTAGAGATAGTGCAGATTGAAGTGTGTTCAAATTGTGGTCTCGGGATAAGATGGGACCACGATAGGAGAATCAAAGTTTTACATGAAAATATATAGAAAAAAATTAAAATCTTCTTAATAATAGCAGCACCACGCGTACTCATGTTAATATGCAAGCATCCCCTTTGTTCGTATTCAAGTTTGTACAAATTATGGTCCCCTGGGGAAGGGTGGGTCACATTAAAAGATCAAAGTTTTACTTGGGAATATAAAGGGAAAACTTTAAAAATCGTTTCTCAATAACAGTAGGGTCATGATTAATGATATTAATATGTAAGCTTCCCCAGGCAGTGCAGATTGAAGTTTGTGTAAATCTGGTAAGGTTGGACCACAATAGGGGATCAAACTTTTAGATAAAGAATATATGGAAGTATCATTAAAATGCAACAGCGACAGGGTCATGATTAGCCATATAAGCATCAACAGCAACAGGGTCATGATTAGCCATATAAGCATCAACAGCAACAGGGTCATGATTAGCCATATAAGCATCAACAGCAACAGGGTCATGATTAGCCATATAAGCATCAACAGCAACAGGGTCATGATTAGTCATATAAGCATCAACATCAACGGGGTCATGATTAGCCATATAAGCATCAACAGCAACGGGGTCATGATTAGCCATATAAGCACCAACAGCAACAGGGTCATGATTAGTCATATAAGCATCAACAGCAACGGGGTCATGATTAGTCATATAAGCATCAACAGCAACGGGGTCATGATTAGTCATATAAGCATCAACAGCTAGAGCAGTTCAGGTTCATATCATGACCCCTAGTGAAGAGGGGTAAAGGTAAAGGTAAAGGGGGGGGGTTAAAGTTGTATATGAGATTATATATAGGAAAATATTTTTTTCAAATCTTTTCAAGATCATCAGGGTCATGATTAGTAGTTTTGATATGTAATCATCTTCGTGTAGTTGTTCAATTCAAGGACACTGGGAAGGATGGGCTCACAATAGATCGAAGATTTATATGGGAATATACTGGAAATTACTTCCAACAAGTTGTATGGATTCAATTTGTTTTTTGCTTCCGCAACTGAAGTCGGAGGGGGTTATTATTTTCATCCTGTCTGTCTCTTCAGAACTTTAGCCAATTGCCCATAACGTTTGAATTGTAAGTGATAGGGCTTTTGTATTTCATGTGTTTATTTTTGTGACAAGACCTTTTTTGTTTTGTTGCCAACGTTTTTAAACTTGTGATCTTGACCTTGGAGCCATACTTTTAAGAAAACCTAACATAAGTTATACCTTCTAAACTAAGGTAGGGCTTCCATATTTTGTATCTATAGATTTCTTACGGTAAAACCGTACATTTCATATCATTATGTTTGACCTCAGATTTTGACCCAAATTTCAAAACCTTAACCAATAACTTTAACCCTGCTCTTAACGTTTGAATGGGGGTGCTAGGTTATTATGTATTTCTTACGACAAGACCGTTTTTGGTACTAAAGTTTTTAACTTTGTGATTTTGACCTTGGAGTCTGTTCTACTTTTAATAAAACCCATCCTAAGACGTATCTCCTGAACTATTTGAGGTAGAACTTTCACAATTTGTATAGAGATTCCATATGGCAAGAAATGTCATTTGATGTCATAAAATTTAACTTTGGAATTTGACGTAAATGTTCAAAACCTCAATCGAAACATTAACTTGCTTTTAACATTTGAATAGTTAGTGATATTTCTGTCATATTTCATGTGCGCATTACTTGTGACAAGACTCAAGTTTTGGTTTCAACGTTTTTGACCTTGGCTTTTAAACTACTTTTTAAAAACGTCGACTTAGGCAATTTTTCCCAGACCGTTTAAGGAAGAGCTTTCATATTTTGAATGTAGATTCTTTATGACACGATCTTACATTTCATACCATGATTTTTGAACTTGTGAACTTATAGGTTTCCTGTGACTCTTTGGGGCTAAGTTGGAACGACAATAGAGGGTCAATTTTTTATGAAAATTAAAAATTAAAAATATATTTCTTTAAAAATCACAACTTAACAACAAGAGGGCCAAGGTGAGCGATGTGGCGCATGAACCTCTTGTTTCTAAATTGTTTGCGGTTAACAAAGCGTAAACTGCTATCAACTTAATTTGAATCCTCAAATGATTTTATCCGTGTTTGCCACCTCTCTGATTTGTATTTTCCATAGAAATTACGAGATTGAATACTGCTCGTTATCTTGGACTTTTCATTTATAAGAAAGTGACTTTATGTTGTTGAAGGATGTTTGTATCAATTTGATATATGTTAAAACATTTTTAGTAGCCTTAATATAGAACGTTATTAAAGATTGACTGTTCCCGGATAGTTTGAAATTTAAAAACGCCCTGTATATTTCCATATACGTGATTGTCCTAAAATGGTTCCCAGGTGATTGGTGCTACACACAAACAACGGGTAAATGGTAATTTGATTTGCCAAAATGACCCGACTTCATTGGTCAATTGATTTTTACATTGCATGAGAGATATTCCGAATGGTAATGTCGTTAGCTTCCTCGAAGCTCGCACTTCCCCGCATTGTAACGTAGTGTAGAAAACTGTGACGCCATATCTATATGGTCGTTAGTTACAAACAGCGCATTTCAACAACAATATAAAATTAGTGAACGATACAAAGGTCGTTTTGGGATCAATGAAGCAAACAACGCAAATATTCTTAACATTTGTACGGGGGTCATTTTGTTATGTTTTAATTAACTCTCACAATATTAGCTGCTAATACGCGTGAAAAAACAATACCGCGCAAATACCGGCTGTTTAAACTTGACGATTACAAGTTGAACACGAAAGAAGCAACGTCAACAGGGTACCAGATTATGCTTGTCCTGTAAACAAACAGATATTTCATGAAGATAATTACTACACATGCATTTGTATGTGACTTTTAATGATAGCATACACCAATGAATGTATTTCTTACCGCATTTTTAAGAAGAAGAAATAAACATATCAAATAACGTTAGAGGTCAACAAAGACAGCAGACGATTAATTGATTCGTTTATGATGTCATGATACAGTAATTGCACGAACTATCTTGTACATACTTTAAATTCGACAATTTCTGTTTGAAGTCCAATTGAGGTATCCCGTGAGGATCTGGGTTAGAATAGATCCTCAGTACCCCTTGCTTGTCGTAAGAGGCGACTAAAGGGGGCGGTCCTTCGGATGAGACCGCAAAAACCGAGGCCCCGTGTCATAGCAGGTGTGGCACGTTAAAGATCCCTTCCTGCTCAAAGGCCGTAAGCGCCGAGCATAGGCCTAAATTTTGTAGCCCTTCACCGGCAATGGTGACGTCTCCATATGAGTGAAAAATTCTCGAGCGGGACGTAAAACAATATAAAATCAATCAATCAACCAATTGAGGGATAGTCTCGCTTTCTTCAGAAACTCGAGACTTTACAAAAGCAAGAGTCTGGTACCATTCCTATTAAAATTTTGTGACCAATAGAGAGCGTTATACCAAACCAACAACAATGGCAACTCCAGAACGAATTTACCTTTCATAAATTATATAATAGCAAACTTAGATATTTTGTTGTCTTCCAGCTGAGAATTTGAATTTCGCTTTTGTTAATATACATTGATACAATCGTAACTATTCGGCCATTTCAATAACCACAAATAAACCTGAATATAGATCGATGCCACCAGAGTCGGTTGCTGTGTGTTCCTATAAATATGACATCATAGACATACGATGCGATATAAAATACAAGCTTTGGGACTAAAACATATATATCTAAGATGTCATACATATCTAAGGTATTCTACATTATCAATTTCCACTTACATGTTTATGTATTAGAGTGAATCAGACGTTATCTGTGTGTGCGACTCTTCTTTGCTGTTACGGAAAAGGACGAGCGTGATCTGATTGACTTTGACAGTCGCTCCGAGCTTCATTTCTTCCATGTTTCTTTATCAGCCAATCAGAAACAATATCTATTTTTCGGTAAGCCTCCATTTGGAATCACAAATTATAAATAGGTATCGTAGCAGACTCGCTCGTGCAAAGTGTGGAGAAAGCGAGACTACTTGAGGGGCTGAATTAAACCATTATCTTATGTAATCCTTCCATGCATGAATTTTTGTGGTGAAACGAGTTAATTTCAACCTTTTACATCTAGAAATGTGAAATAGAACAATTTACGTTCTGCGGCTCCCACGTTAGTAAGTTGTGAACAATGTTATAAAAAGTGAGAAGGCGATAGACCAGTATTAAAGCTTTAGTAAGAAGTCTGTAGTAGGGAAGTACGACAATGAACAACATAGTAAGAAAGCTCAATAGACTGCCTCGCTATTGTTACCTTATTAGTAAGGGCTGGGATGTTTTCGGTCATTTTGGGACCCAGTAAGTCCTGACGTCTACAATTTGCGCCTGTCACCTAATGATCCTAACGCTGACACTTGGTACTGAGGGCGGAATAAGTCTGTACACCGATCTAGTTTCCAACATCTCGGGTGTATCCGAAAATGTGTACACAATAATCTATCACTCTGTTGGCCTCACGTTACACGTGTACAACACAGGGCATACATATACAAAGAGACATAAAAAAGCAAATGTATTGACAGGTGAAAAAACCTTGTAAGTGGTATAACTTAGCCATCAGGGCGCTCAATATTTTCATACATATGAAAAGGCCAATATAACAAACAGTATTCAATCTCGTAATTCCTACAGAAAATACAAATCTGAGAGATGGGCAAACATGGACCCATGGACATACCATAGGTGGGATCAGGTGTCTAAGTGAAGTAAGTCACACCCGCCGTTAGCCCTATATCTTGATCAGGTAAACGGAGTAGTCCGCAGTCAGAATCACTGGGCCAAGAACGATCTAACAATTGTTATGAAACACGTCAGACAGCGTTTGATCGAATGGAAGGTTGTACTGGTAAACTACATCGTTATAACGACCATATAATTTGCGAAATGGTGATTTTAAATGAGACTCTACAAACTCTTGTAACATCAACTTATTTGTCAGTAGTACCTTTTAAAGGATTGAAACCTATTTTTAAACTTTTGGTATACAATATTACCAAATTTGGGGTTAGTTATACCATGTTGTCCTTCTTATGGATGCGTAGCAAAACAGTCTGGCATCGCAGAAATTCTTGATATCATAATGTCGTCAGAGTTTAAGCTGGAGACAATACCTGTTTAATTTAGTCTGTAATTTAGAAGTCTGCAGATTGATTTATTTTATCTTATCCGTGTCATTTTACAGATCTACGTCAGTGGTGCACATTTCTTGCGATGAAGGTAAACTCGGAAGCATGGAACCATTGGGCGCCACCGGGGGCTCAAACGTAAGAATATTTAAGAAATCACCGGTGTCCATACCTAAAGTAAAAGAGATATTATCGGAGGTCCATATGTCAGGTAATAAAGGGAAACAGTATGAGTCATTGCCTAAAAGCACCACTAAGGTTCAAACTTCAACAGAAGAAGGAACCACTGAGTTTCAGAATTTACGTGCAAGGGCACTATCGGGGTTCAAACCTCAGGTAAAGAAGGGACCCTTAAGTAAAAAAGGCACCACCGGGGTTCAAACTAAAACATATGTAAAAGGTATTATAGTTCAAAACTAAAGAGAGAAAAATGGTATTACTAAAAGGGCAAAAACGGAGCAGTGAAGAGAGGGCAAAAAGGTAACATTTGTAGAAATAATAGTTCTTTACCAAGTTGAATAAAAACTGCTCCTATTTGATCGTTATATTAACAAAATAATACCGGTCTGTGAATTTCATCGATTATTGCACTTTAAATATTTTAATTAGGCAATGAACTGATAACGTTTCTGCTGCAGTATTAAGTGGGGATTTTCATTATTTTATTACAAATTGTATCTCAATTTATCTAATATATATCCTTGCACCGACGTTCTTCTCCGCAGTAAACAAAATATAACGTCAAAATAAAAAAGAAAACGAAGATAACGAACAGTGGTCAATCTCATAATTCCTATAAAGAATACAAAATGAAAAATACGGATCCATGAACACACCTAAGGTGGGATTGGGTGTCTTGGAGGGGTAAGTATCCCTTATTGACCTTTCACATCCGCCTTATGTATCTTGAACAGGTAAATGGAGTAATATATATTAAAAAAGTAGCAAGTTAAGAACGGGCCAACAATTGGTATGAAACACGTCAGACAGCATTCTATGTAACGATAGGTTATGTTTGTAAATTTGATCGTTGTAACAACCATAACATTTGAAAGATGCTGACTTTAAACGAGGTAGTTGAAACCCCTTTAACATCAACTTATTTGTTAGTAACCTGCATCAATTTAAGAGCTGATCATACGCACAGTATGCTCTTACGTATCAGCTAAGAAACATAATAGGTGATAATGAAACATTGCTACATAAATATGGGAAGCTGATGATGGAGAAACTGAAGTCATCCCATTTGTCATAAAGTTTAGTTGTTATTTTGATGTTAACATTTTTGTTCAATAGAATACCCATGTATTAAGCAGCTGTGGAAGACTATGTGGTATCTTTTATTTCAAGTTTATTGGGATATATCGAATAGACAATGAATGAAAATGGGGATTGGTCGATAAATCTAAATGTCTGGTTGAATCACATCACGAAATGTTTTCTTTTCACGTAAAAGCATTTGAATAAATTCTGCCTCTTAAGAAAGTTGATACAGGAGCACATTCCGTGCCCGTGGCATTGCAACTGACTATAGGAATATTCAATAACCAAAGACTAAGTAGATGCCGTCAATGAGGAACTTTAGCATCCTTCAATTTCAGAGTGCTTTTGCGTAGAACCAGAGTGGTGCTTAACAATGTCATCTTTTTATGACTGTTCACAAGATACTAGCCACGTGGGGACTCGGGTTGTTAGAACTCCTTCCTTGTCATAAGAGGCAACTAAATGGGGCGGTCCTTCGGATGAAACCGCAAAAACCGAGGCCTCGTGACACAGTAGGTTTGGCACGATAAAGATCTCTCCCTGCTCAAAGGCCATAAGAGCAGAGCATAGGCCTAAATTTTGCAGCCCTTCACCGGCAATGGTGACGTCTCCATATGAGTGAAACATTCTCGAGTAATGATGACGTTAAACAATATATAATCAATCAGTCAATCACAAGATACTGCTATTTCCGTCTTCCCTTTTATGGAAGAAGCAACTGTGTTCGATGTCAAAAAGTTTAGTCTTTAATTTATTGTGATTGATTGATTGTGTATTGTTTTCCGCCACACTGAACAATTTTAATTCTTGTCAATTTAGAGTTGAAGTTTGGAAAATATATTACGTTTAGTATTCAAATGATATTTTAATTTTTTGAGAGGTCAGATTTCGAGACCCACGCCATTTATTGCTATCTCAATTTACTCTGCAAAAGTTGCCTTTCCTGACTGTGTATTCTTGCCACATGTACAGAGTGCAGTGGTACTCATTATTGTTCATAGATTAAAATCCATATTGCTTATTCTGCATCAATCTGAACTGTCTTCAGAGTCATATTACGCTAAAATGAAATGTAAGATTCGGTTTAAAAAGTACCTTTAGAAATTTACCAACATTTCAAGACCCGTGATTCTCACTTCTAAATATGGTTCTAAGTCAATCAGTGTAATACGTTTGGGATTTTATTTCCCTTACTGCATGGTATTATAATAATGACCTTTAGTAAAAGGTAATTTTAGATACGGTTATGTATTTCTATCAATTTCTTCGGATTGTCATCTGTGATATATTTAATTGTAGATATCATCCTTAGTGAACAAGGTACTTTTTTTCAGGAGAGACAATTATAATTTAATGTTAATATTTACTTTTGTTTTTATATCCAGGAAATAAACCTCTCAACGAAACTGGCATGTGAAACAAACACCACGCTGTCAGCGGGATCAATAATCCTTATTGTGTAAGAACCAAATTATTCTAAGAAGATCAATTTTATATAATATATATTCATGTCATAGACCGTGTCTTATCCACCAGAACTACACACTTTTCGCTGCGTTCTTCTAAAGAGTGATCGATTGACATTTGAATATGGTTTGTATAAAACTATCATTGACGCTCAAATTACGTCATTTCAATCCCCACGAGCGTTTGGTTTATATGTTTATGGTTGGGGAAAATTGAGTCAGAGAATCTGGTTTCAATAGATCGATATATCTAACCGGACAAGGAATCTCGTTGTAAAATCGTCAGCATAATTTGTACCAATGTTCAATGCACATAGACAAAAAATAAATAGATAAAGAAAGAAGGAAAATTTTCACCAAAATATGGGAACTAAAGTACATATGCATAGATCTTTCTCTGATTTAAATCCAGTGTAAATAAATTTCGTAATCGATGATAAATGTTTTGTTTCTTTGTTCCCTTCGATAATTTTTCACTTATATTGAGACGTTACCAGCTGTAAATGAAGTACCACAAATTTAAACCTATGCTTAGCACTGAGGGCCGTAGGAGTGGGTTTTCTTTAACGTGCTGACGTCTGACAGGACCTCCCGTTTCTAAGGTTAATTCTGAAAGACCGGTGATTCTCACTTCTAAAAGACTATCGATTAGCGAAGCAGCAATCACTAGCTGTTTTTACATCTTAGGTCTGACTCGGCCATGGCATGAGCGGAGCTCAACTCAAGATGATGAATGTGTAGTGAAAAGGGACGAATTTCTACTTTACATTTGAATCTATTTTTATTTCCATTGCAAAGCAAATGAAACACAAACAGGTGAAAATTTAAGCGTTGTATACGTTCACGTGTAGGTTAATCATATACTTTATGAAAAATATCAAACTTTTCTATAATGTTTTCTTTATTCAATAAAATGTCATGCAATATTTTTAAGAAAAAAGTATTAATACTAGTGTATTCAACACTACAATTGACGACTCTTATTCTGATGTTATAAATGCATGAATCTCCATGGGAACTCTATTGTAAAATGTATTAATAACCAATCTGTCAATCCACCGACTGATTAATTGTTCACTTAATTATTACAGGTTTGTATCCATTCTATTGCTGTATATAATAGTGGGAATTGTAGTACAAAGGTTAGTGAGGAAACAAAGAGGTATACAGGCGATACCCAATTATGGATTCTGGAGCTCAGTAACTGGAAATATCAAGGTACCGGATCCTGCAATATAGGGAGACTTTCCTCTATTATGTAATGACCGGATCCTGTAATATAGGGAGACTTTCCCCTATTATGTAATGACCGGATCCTGCAATATAGGAATACTTCCCCTTATTATGTAATGACCGGATGACCGGATCCTGCAATATAAGAAGATTTTACCTTATTATGTAATGACCGTATCCTGCAATATAGGAAGACTTTCCCTTATTATGTAATGACCGTATCCTGCAATATAGGAAGACTTTCCCCTATTATGTATTGTCCCTCAGTTTCTGATCTGTAGGGGAAAATTCCTCTATACTGATATTTTACTCGGTATTGTAACCTAGAAATCCTATATTATTGGAAAACGTTCCTATATAATGACATTTGCATCAATTCGTGAAATATTGGGATATTTCTCTAGAATTAGATTTCCCTCAATTCTTTAACCGTGGAACTACTACAGTAATATAAGGAGAATTCTCCTATAGTGAGATTCCCCTCAATTCTGCAGCCATAGTACTTCTGAAGTTCAAGGAGCGGTCCTCTATGGTGAAATTCCCTTAATTCTGTAACCGTGGAGTTATTCCAGTATAGGAAAACATATGCTAAAGTGAGGTTTCCTCAGTTCCCTAACTATGGAACTCATTTAGTATCATAAAGTTCCCTACAATGAAATATCTTGTTCTGTAACCATGGATCACTTGATGCAGAGGAACACTGCCTGTCAAATAGGATTTTTTTTCCATATAGAAAGAGAATGAAAAGGCTAAGATAAGTAACAGTATTTAATCTCGTAATTTCTATAGAAAATATAAATCAGAGAGATGGGCAAACATGGACCCCTGGACATACCAGGTGTGGGATTAGGTGCCTAGGTGGAGTAAGCATATCCTGTCGACCGGTCACACCCAACATCCCGATTGAGCCCAACATCCCGAACAGGTAAACGGAGCAATCCGTAAGCAGAATCAGTGTTCTAAGAACGTCCTAACAATTGGTATGGAACATGTCAGACAGCATTTAACCTTATTGGAAAGTTGTAATGGCAAACTAAATCATTATACAGACCATACAATTTGTGAAATCTTTTTCTCGATTTCACTTTGTCGTTTGGATTTCGAGAACATTCAATGAATTAATTCTCGCTTTCGCCCCAAAACAGCCATGGATATACAAACGAAAACTGTGGTACCCAAAAACATATATAAGATATTTATCAAGTAGTTATAACAAAGGTTATGTAACAATGTATAAAGTCGAAATGTTTTCTTCAGTGACATGTACTTATTACATAAACTGATAATGTCTGACGTCAGGATGAAGTAGTGATTGGATGATGTTACATGTTCTGTAATCCATGCACATCGTTGGCGCATCTGAGTTGACCAAATGACATAAAATCACTTGCGAGATTATCTGCCATGTACCCTCAAAGTGCTTTACATACCTGTTCATCTCCCGTTATCGAAGTATCCCAACCCATCGTAAACCAGACGTATTCTAACAGTCATACGCCGGAAGCAACAGTAGGAAAATCCAAGATACATGTAGTGGCATTATGTTCTTATCTGTTTGTTTTGCGTCCCGTCGAGAATTTTTCACTTATATTCAAGGGTCACCAGTTGTAGGTGAAGTTCCACAGTTTATACCTATGTTTAGCTCTCGGAGCCGTAGAAGTGAGGGTTTTTAACGCACCAACGCCTGGCGTCTTAGCTTTATCTGATCAAAATGTGTACGTTGTCTGTTGTCTGTAGCCGTCTTTGTATTTTGCACTTTTTCATCTTCTCCAGAACCACTGGAGCAATTTCAATCAAACTTGGTACAAATTATCCTTAGGTGAAAGGGATTCAAGTTTTTCAAATTAATGTTCTTGGGGCATGAACATTAATTTGAATAAACTTGAATCTCTATCACCTAAGGATGATTTCAAAGGAGAGACAATGAAAATATGATAAAAATAGGAAGGGGTCATTTAAAAATCTTCTCAAGAACCATCGGGCCACAAAAATTGAAATCTGAACGTGTATTCATCGTTTTCGTTCCTGATTATGAAATATGTACAATGTGAAGAAACTACCTGAGATATTCTAATTAAATCATTCATCTTGCGTTCAGCGTTCTGCGTTTGCTCACCGTTCATTAAGTTGTGTTCTGTGTTCACACCGTTCACTCACTGTTCGCTCTACGTTCATTCAGATTGCAAGTGGAAAATTAAGAGTTTTTGCGAATTCAAAACTAGTTGAAATTATTTTCCACTGTATTCTGGTGGAAATGTCTCTTTATAGGGTAGAAATATTGATTGTTGAACTTCATAGAATTATGCAGAAAAAATATATTACAGAATATTATATATTATTTATATTGACATCTTTGAGGTCAACACGATACTTTTGATGCCTGAGAAGTGCACCGAGCCCAGAGGCATCGTACTAATCTTAAGTATGTCAATAACTTTTCATTATATGATAAAACAAATTAGAAATATCGAAACTAAATACTAGAGCTTACGAAGAATGTCTGTACACAACACAGTCTCCTTTGAACTTTATCGAGTGACCAAAATGATAATCATTTTTTTTTTTTTTTAGAATTCTGAAATTCCCAATTTATTTCTTCCCTTGTGGATCGGGGTTAGAATAGATCCTCAGTATCCCTTTGCAATTCGTAAAAGCCGACTAAATGAGGCAGCCCTTCGTGAGACCGCAAAAACCGAGGCCCCGTGTCACAGCAGGTGTGGCATGGTAAAAATCCCACCCACCCTGCTCAAAGGCTGTAAGTGCCGAACATAGGCTTAAGTTTTGCAGCCTTTCACCAGCAATGGTGATGTTTCCATATGAGTGATTATTATTTATTGATAATTTGTTTGTTTTACGTTTTGTCGAATATTTTTCACTCATATTGAGACGTCACCAGTTGTAGGTGAAGTGCTACAAATTTAGACCTATGCTTAGCGCTCAGGACCGTAGCAGTGAGGGCTCTTTAACGTGTCAAAGCCTTCTGTGACACGGGACCTCCGTTTTTAAAGTCATATTTAAAGAACCCGTGATTCTCACTTCTAGATGCCGAGTGTTTGGCGAAGGAGTAATTACTATCTATGTCTACGTCTTAGGTTTGACATTATTATGGCACGAACTGGGCTCTAACTTACGATCTCCTGCCATATGATTGATAGATTCACGAGCGGGACGTTAAACAATACATAACTAACCTACAACCCACTTTATTTCTTGGCCGATGTTTGAGAAATAGAATATTATATTCACCTTAACGGCACGTGTAGGTGAATACAACGTTCTATTTTTGCATAGGTTGTTGGATTTAACCAGGGAATTATTTAATCATGTGATAAAGGAAATTATATTGTCTCAACAATCTCGTTTCCGATAAACGGATATTATACAATTCATGCCAAGAATTTGAGAGAAAAAAATAATTAAAGCATGACGTTTCGTTTCTTTTTTTACAGACTGGAATTGTGTATACTGTGAAATGTGGAAAGACAGGGCAGCAATTTGATAAAATCTGATGTGTTATTATTTTGTATTTGTACTAATTTAAAGCCTAAATACATGTAACATGTACCCCATCATTAAAAGTTAGTGAAGGTTACTTTGAATTTTTTTTTTCAAATTTAGCTAATAGTGAAAAAAAAAAGAATTACCATCAAGAAAAGAAGACCATTTAAAATTCTCTGCCCGCCTCGTGTGAAATACATTGCATAGGCATATATATCGAGGAATACTCTTTATCATAAATTACTAACGAAGGAGACTCTTCTCTTGAAAATGCAATATCTAATATTCTTGACGAATACCACTTAATGTATAAACAAATTCTTTTCAGAAAAATAGATGATATGAATATATTACTTTTTGTTTTAAATCGTTTTTATTGTCCATAATATCAAATCGAAGGGAATAAAAATCATGGGTAAACAAAGTGTTTTGCAATGTCTTTTGTGCCCATCACAAACGCCACACTAAGTGGTTGTAGTGGTTCTTTCCTCTGCTCCAGATCCAGTGACCGTCACTCGATGCATAGTTATGACGTTATCAGATCACTTTCATATTGATCAGTCACAAATCATATTTCGATTCACAGCGTATCGCAGATTTTGTTGCAGCAAAGATTTTTTTTATACCCTGTCTTAACTTACCCACGTTTGACATTTTAAAAGCCTTATCTCCAGTACCACTTCATATATTTCAACCCAATTTGGCACAGTGTATATTTGGGTGATGGGAATTCAAGTTAGTAAGATCTATGGGCCACATGTTTCTTTAAAGGGAGATGATTATGATATAGCATGTGCCTTTTGAAATGGCCAATATCTTAGTAGTTATACATAACGCCGTTCATATACGAGAGCTGATTGATATGTTGTGAACCTTATATTGCAGAATGTTAGCATCGATGATATTTTTCAACCCTACTATTCCAAGACTATTTAAGGATATGTACCCGACAACTGGTGTCATCTGGTCAGTTTATATTGACGAGGTAGCACTCTAAAATATTGAAGAGAAGAGACGTTTGATCCAATAATTGCATAAGAAAGGTTTAGCACTTAAGGATAACCATACTAATATAGTAGCAACACTAGGGAAAGATGACCTTTCATATGCTGCAGTAAAAATGTGGATGGAAGAATTTAAATGCGGCAGGCAGAGCCATGAGGATGACCCCTATCGTGGAAGGCCTATCACTGTTGCAACCCCAGGAATGGTCAATAATGTCCATGATATTGTTATGACTGACAGACGAGTTACAGAAAGATATATAGCCAGTACAGTTGGCATTTCACAGGAAAGATTACATTCCATTCTGACAGGATATTGCAATTTGAAAGGTTTCATACTGTTGAGTACTAAGCCTTCTAAAAGTGATCAGATGCACACCAGGCGCACTTTGTTACGTGCTAATCTAAACCTTTTAGATGTAGATTCTTTTAACGCTCTTCAGAGATTTGTTATTATGGATGACGCGTGGTCCATCATTTCATTCCAAAGGCCAAACAACAGTATAAACAATGGAAAAATCCAGGTCACCCCCGCCAGAGAAGGCAAAGACTGTTCCATCAGCTGGAAAGGTCCTGACCTCGTTTTTCAGGGATGCTGATGGTGGATTATCTCCAAATTGGACAAATAATAACAGGCATATACTATTTATCACTTTTGAGGAATTGCGGGAAAATATTAAACTCAAGCGCCGAGGAAAACTCAGTAAACGTGTGTTGTTCCACCAGGACAATGCTCCTATTCACAAGTCTGTCATTGCCATGGCTGTTATTAACGATTGTGGCTTTAAATTGTTTGAACATCCACCTTATTCACCTGATCTCGCTCCATTAGACTTTCATCTATTTCCAAAACTGAAATTTGTCGTTTCCAGTACACACGTCCATTCAGATGATGACGTCATACATGTAGTGGGGGACGTTCTGAACAGTCAAGAAAAGAACTTCTTTGAAAGTGGCATTACAGCCCTTAAAACATCGCTGGCAAAGTATATAGATACCGAAGGGGATTATGTTGAAATCTAATGCAACATGTCCGACAAAATTCAAACACCTCACATATGAAGCTCGTAACATATCAATCAGCCCTCATACCATAGGTTTTCTATTTTCTCTAACACATTACGCTCCAATATAATGTTTCAGTTGACTCCTGGGGTCTATATTCACCCCTATTTAAATGAAAATGGTATACAGGCGTGCCTGATTATCATGTATTGCTACTCTTAAAAATGTATGCCGAGTTCAAATAGCAAGCTTTATGCTTTGGGTATGAAGTATGAAAATTTCAAAGCCGTACTGCGCATCTTTAGGACATTCCTTTTCAGTTCTTAGAATATTATGTGACTACTCCTGAAAATGACAAGCTTTATGATATGTTCGGCTCCTATTTGACCCCTGGGGTCACTATGAAAATTCCGCACAGAACGTTCTAGTTCCATGAATATGATATGGATAACACAATGAATGTTGACACAGTTTTAGTGACAACTAATGGGACTGACGGACCAGGAGAACAGCAGTATTCCACAAATTTCTTTAGAAAGTGTGGATATAAAAAAGAAAACAAATATGGATACAATCATTATCTATTTTGCGAAGTAAAATCAAGGACATGTTATAATGTACTTAGACAATAACATAACTTCTGGTATGATAGTGTACATGCACTTTGTCTTCATAACAAACATCACGGTGTAGCTGCTTCCGCTTCGATTGACAATTCTGTTAGCTTCACTGAATATGGAATAGTTGTCCTCCTACGTTGTTCCTTGCATATCTCAAAACAATACTACACGTTTGAGTGTATCAGATCTAGTATAATGTACTACCACACCGAAAGAGTACATTTAACGATTTATTACGTTATAATGACAAATAAATTGAATATTAAAGTAATTCCACCCTCATGTGACGTCATAAGATTTTGTCAAATCAATGATTTTTTTTAGATTACTTTTGTTGGTGTCTTTTCCGATACTTATGTTAAAAAAATCTTGAACGTAAAATGTTTCAAATATGTAATTTATATATGAATAATCAATTATATGTTTCAAAATAGTCATTCCAATGACAAGAACTCTGTTTTCATTCCTTTATTTATCAAGTCCATTATGCGATATATTTACTTTTATCCTTCATAAACATTTTGCATAGTTTTGTAAAGAAACAGTTTGTAGAAATTGTTATGAATATTATCATATCTTTATAACTAGCTTGTGTGAAATTTTGATAATGCTGTTTAAGCAAAATAACAATTGCTGATGTATAATTCTGTTTTCGCTTGTCTTGCACCACGCAAACTGCGATGCTTTATATACGAAATATAAACGGTACCAATTAAATAAATGGAATGAATAGTTACTAATCCCTTTGCTAGATAATATCGCTAGTAAATGTTTACTGTAATACGGAATATTGGAAGAGTTATTTTCTCTTTGATTCCATAGCAGGTTTTTTTTCTGTGTTAACTTGGGCAACTTTTCTTTAAATAAATATAGTACATACATCAGATATAATGAGCCCAGGGACTAAGCGTCGGGTTTTTTTTTGGGGGGGGGGGTGTGGGGGTGTGGAAGGAGTGGAGAGGCAAGCGGAGATAAATGTTGAATCATATTTGTTTGAAAATTCTTAGTAGTTCTGCCCAAACCCCAACAATCGTAGAAAGGAGTATCAGTCAGTATCCTTAATACACTAATTTATTCAAACGGTCGAACTTTGCGTTTACACTGCCATTGATCACTACTATAAAAAACGTCACCAACTAGTAAATTGACCTTTGCATGTAAACATGACGAGCTTTGTCTGTGGTAATAAAGCAAAATAAGTGCATCACATGTGAAGCAAAACGGAGTATCCTCCTTTCGTTGCCAAGAGGTTAGAGATGTTATTATTCACGATATCATGGCATGGAGGTCGGTTGCTACACACAATGATTCGAGATGATGTAGCAAGCTGATTAGATATCCACGTATCATAAGTCCTAGATGAAATACACGGTGCTGTGAATTATTTGTGAATTGTCTTCCGTCACCGAACATCAAATTTTAATCTAATAACTCATGTTTTCGGTGTCAACATTCTTTTACGAAATCTTTAAAAAAGCAAATAATTTTGTGTCAGAAATGAATTGTTTCTAGTCATATATCCAGTATTACTATTTTGTATATAAGCGATGCCCAACTGAAGCATGGGTTACGTAGCTTTTTTCTGAAGAGTTTCATTTTTTAGTTCCGGTATCCCGTATTGATGTAAAAGTACTAAATAGAAATATTACATGCGATACACAAAGTATGCTGATAAATATATCAAGAAAGGTACAGGATAAGGTAGGGGATGTCCTGTGGATGAGACAGTTGTTTGATCGCCAGTGGTAGTCATATCTGTGAACATAAATAAAACGTGAACGTACACACAGAAATTATTGTAGCAGATCGTGAAATCTGCTGCAGTATTGCTTTAGGCCACGCAAAGTAAATACTATGATTTACATCATTCCTCAGAAACACGACACATTTGTATTCTTCTTTGCAACGTTTATTGCTTTAAAAAAGGAATACTGAAAACACGTCCCCTTCATATAACATGCAGTCCTTTATGTGTCTGCATGTATAGACATCTTCTTTCTCCTTATGCATACATTATACAGTTTACTAATATTAAACAAACGTGTAACACTGGATATATGAAGTCCAATTTAATAGAAGACATTAATGTTGTCTCGTTATCATATGAAAACCATACTTTTGCTTGTGGCTATAATAAAAGCGGTGTTCATGAATTGTCTTTTTACATCAAAATGAGAATCCATGAATATACTGCCTTAATCGATGTAATGTGTGATGAGATTGATTGAATTAATGTATATTGTTCGAGAATCTTTCACTCTCATGGAGACATCACGATTACCGGTGAAGGGCTGCAAAATTTAGGCCTATGCTCGGCGATTATGGTCTTTCAGCAGGGAGGGATCTTTTAACATGCCACACCTGCTGTAACACATGATCTCGGTTTTTGCGTGTCGTCCGAAGGACCGCCCCATTAGTCGCCTCTTTCGATAAGCGAGGGAGTACTGAGGATCTATTCTAACCCAGATCCCCACGGGGCTTGTGATGGCATGATTGTGATATAAGTTAATCAGAGCATTGATATACACTTCTCTATCTCATTAGTGTGGCGGATTTCGCTAATGTGAAATACCAAAGATTATCAAACGCCCATTGATTTAAAGATACCCCCGTTTCAAAGTACCCTAATTTGCTTTTCTGTGTATGAATAGTATAAATGAATACAAAATGAAACATGAAATTATTATCTATTTTCTCTTTTGAAAAATATTCATCGAATAAAAGTATAAACAATAACTAGAGTCATTCTAGACGTGACGAATATATGAGGATATAGTACCAGGCCAGGCCATGTTGTACCTGTGTACATGTTCTATTCTCACCTTCCAATATCCAGGAAAACGCAAAACAATGACGTTCTAAAAACATTGTAACTCCAATAACAAACACTTTGTTCAGTAAAATTACTGTTTTGTCTAAATTAAATTAATATCAATCCACTGTCTTTGATCATTGATGTGATTTCAAAATGTCGCAACCAAACCTGTTTCTTCAAGTGTTGATGCTGTTACATCAACTACATTAATACTCAATAACGATATATAATAGCTTAATTAAAAGAATGAAATAATAGTGTACTAGGTTTAATCATTTAAATGCCTTCTTTAAAAAAATTCATTGATAGGCATTAAAAAATATTTGTAACTGTACACTATTTATCGCACTATATTTTTTTTTTCACGCGTAGGAACACGAAGATGCACGACTGTCGGTAAAGACGCATCAAGAATGATTTAAATCAGCTGTTTTGTTGCATTGGGGATCATATCAAAAGTAAAGTGATAGAAAGAATGAATGAAATAACTAGAATATCTTAATTGCGTGATTTGATATATGATCTATCTAGCTAGTTGACATGGGTATTTTTTATCCCTGATAAAGTTGATGTTACAGTCAACTGAAAATATGGTAAATCATGATCAGATATTCAACTCTATCATTACAGTAGCGAATTTAGATCATTTTATAAAATAATTTTTGTAAATTATAAATTAAATACGTACAAAGTTGTGTGGGGGATATACTGGAATCAAGTTCTCCGTCCGTCCGTCCGTCCGTAGACGCGATGATTCATGAGCTCTAAAGTTTTATCATCACCTAGAATCACCGTATCACACATATGGACTACCCATTTTAGGTTCAAAAGGTCAAAGTACGGGACATTGAAATAGCAAATTATTTCCGGGCTCTTACGTGTTATCGTCTTCACTTGAAGTCACCAAATAACAAATACGGACTACCCATGGGACGAAAATGAACCCTACCAATTTTGGGATCGGAAGGTCAAAGGAACACCCTTTGGGTTCGGCAGATTTGCATGGCAGGGGGTATTCTAGTGAGCAGTGCTCACAGTACTTCTTTTTAATTCATTTACTTTGTTGTTGTTGTTGTTTATTGTTTGTTTTACGTCCCGTTGAAATTTTTTCACTCATATTGAGAAGTTACCAGTTGTAAGTGATCATGATGTTCCATAAATTTAGAGGTATGCTCAGCGCTCAGAGCCGTAACAGAGAGGGTTCCTTAACGTGCCAACGCCTATCGCGACTCGAGAGCACTGTTATGAAGGCCATATCCGAAAGACCCATGGTTCTCACTTCTAAATGTCGAGTGTTTGGCGAAGGGGCAATCACTACCTATGTTTACGTCTTAGGTTTGATGCCACCGTTGCACGAGCGCTGCTTAAACTCACGGCCTCCCGGTTATCGAACGCTCTCCCACTGAGCTACCGCAACCGATCAAAAATAATAGGACAACAAAATTGAAGATACGAAGAAGTGCGTAAAGACAAACAAATAGATTATTTGTTGTTATATATTGATTTTATTTTGTATGAAGTATAGATTTTATTATGTATAAAGTATAGATAGATTAATCCATAAAAGTAACCTAAAAATCCTCAAAACCTTGAGACTCCCTACCTCCACCTTAGCAAATCTTAGATCCGCTACTGTATCAATATAGTTTTTTCTTGCATGTACTTAAATCATAAATTTAAATCAGTGATCATTGATTATTTTGAATTGTAAAGCTAAGTTAATGATTATAAAGAATATTTTTTAGTAATATTTCGGTTGCCATCATGAATATTAGTTCATTAATTCTGGAGAAGATCATTTTGAATAAGATGCTAATCATGCTTATGAAGAATACATTTCCAGATCTCCAACATCAACACCTGCAACGTGGACACCTGATGATGACAAAGATAACTACCGGGATCTTGATGATGGAGAAGGTGATGTTGTAGGTGAGGGTATATGATGAGAATATTAGGCACAGAGTGACAGTATTTTATGTCAAGCCATCCGTCCAATCACAGCCAAACCAGGATGGTGATGTTGAGATGAAACAGCAACAATATATTGGCAAGTGAGTGTGGCTGCAATATCAACTGTTTTGATGACGTTTCCTCATACAAAGAACATGCATACAAACTTCTTTTAAGATACAGGTATTCGGGGTATGTGATGATAACAATATAAAATCAAACTAGGAAAAGGTATTATTAACAAAAACGTATATAATAGAGAAATATTCACGTGTTTGTTTGTTTCTTTCTTTCCGACAAAATCAACAAGTTTTCAGTTATCTGGTGGCGTTCCGTTTTTATTGGAGGAGAGAACCCACATACAATGTACCTGGGAAGAGACCACCGACCTTCCGAAAGTAAACTGGTAAACTTTCTCACATATATCGGCGCGAGGGAGATTCGAACCTGGACCGACTAGAGTTGAGAGGCCTTGTGATTTTGAATGCTGTGCTCTATATACACGTGTATGTATTCTGCAATGTATATATAATAAGGTGAATGCATTGATGCGGGATACCTACCAGTAGGAGTGATCGTTGTAGTGGCCGCATCGGTTGTACCATTACCAGACGGAACTATTATGGAGTTCAAGGAACAATTCCTGGTTATTTCCTGAAGTGGTAGGTCTTTCAGCAGTGTTCCATTCAGATGACTAGGTGTGTGACAGCTGGGTTCTACCTGACTCTTTAATGCCAAACTCTTGGTTTTGGCGGCTGTGAGAAATCCGACTAATTCACAATCGCAATGAATAGGATTCCCGTCCAAGAAACTTCAAAATATTTTGAAAATAAGTTATAATACGTAAGATTTTCATCTTTATCTATTATATAGTGATTGATTTTAATATCATCTACACAAATCTAAATCCCTCAAATCTGTTTTCACAGAACGTGGGGGCCTCCATGGCCGAGTGGTTAGAGCATCGGCCTCAAAATCACAAAGCCTCTCACCTCTGTCGGCGCGTGTTCGAATCTCGGCCGCGGCGTTATGTGAGCAAGTTTGCCAGTTTACTTGCGGAAGGTCGGTGGTCTCTTCCCAGGTACATTGTATCTGGGTTCTCTCCTCCACCAACAAAACCTGGACGCCACCAGATAACTGAAAAATTGTTGAGTGTGGCGGAAAGCAATAAATAATCAATCAATCAATCAATCACAGAACGTGAAACATGGTACATTGAATATTGTCATATGAAGAACTCCACGAATTATTAATGATGGATCAAACAGGGAAAAACAGTCTACATTCATAGCAATGAGTAGTATAACGTAATTAAAATGATTTACTTATTGATTGCAAAACGTCTACAATGTGATTCAAGTCAACCTGTAATTTGTAGCATTGCTTTGAGAAGCTCTGAACAACTTACTACATTATATATGTATGCTGAATATATATTTCATATTCATATCATTGCTCATCATACAAAGTCATATTCCGACGTTATATAGCTTGTATTCCACCAATATACTTACAAAGCCTTTAATGCCACTAGACCCTCAAAACTTCCATTTTCTACCTTTGATATATTATTATAAGTCAAGTCTCTGAAATAGAAAATACGGAAGTTTTATTACACTGACCTATACACATATTTCCAATTTATCCCTTTTACGTGACAAGGGGGTAGTAATCATTGACACGGGGCACCTTTTAACGCCCCATCCCACGGACATAAAAGTTAAAAATACATACATAGGTAAAAATACATATATTCTATATTACAAAATCCTCAGACTTTCTGCAAAAATCGTACTCTTGTAAATATTTGATAATATTATGATAGTCAGCATTTGTAAAACGTTCTTGCATTGATTGCACGTTATTAAAAAGCCTGTTTTGTACGGGCGTAAAATCACTGCATTCTAAAAGAATGTGATATATAGTTAATGGACAGTCACAAGGTATATATTAGAGTTTCTCCATTAAGTAGATATAAATGAGTCAATTTTAATGTCCGATGTGTATTCCTGAAATAATAACTTCGTCCGCGCGTTTCAATATGACGTTAAGGGGCCTAGTGGTTGGAACATTGCGCTCAAAACCACAAGATTTCTTACCTCTAGTCAGCGTGGGTTCCATTCTCGCTCGCGCCGATATATGTGAGAAAGTTTGCCAGTTTACTTTCGGAAGATCATGGCGGTATTTCAGAACATGTTGAAGATTTTACAATATCCTAGAGTACGTTAGAATCATCTAAATGTTTTTTAACTCTTAGACCAATTGATTTTACACAAGTCTTCTTCAATCTGTGGATGGAAAACGCATTTAAATGCAAGACTGTCAGACGTAGCTTTTAATCTAACAATATATTGTAAGACAAGTTTCATTCTACGTAGGTCGAGAGGTGGTTCGTTTACCTCAACATACAAACTATCTACAGGAAAGGTTCGAAAAGCTAATGTGCCCAGGCGAAGTCCTTGACGGTGGATTGCATCGACGCTTTACTATACGATTATTTTGTCGCTCCATATACTATTCAGCCGTTACCTAGTTTAGACCAGATTAGGGAGCGAAACACATGTCAAAGAATATTTTTGTCAGCTCCCCATTTTGTGCTTGCAACAACTTGTATTATATCAAGAGTTTTTGTACATTTCTCTTTGAGCATTGCTATGAGCGGAATAAAAGAAAGTTTATTATCAAAAATGACACCTAAGAATTTAATCTTTTTTACAAATTTAATTGGAGTACCATCTAATTGCAATTGCGGATCATCGTGGCGTGTCCGTTTAGAACAGAAATGCATGCACGTCGTTTTAGTTTTGGACAATTCAAAACTATTTACTTCAGATCAATTTTGGACTTTGTTTAGACACAGCTGTAGTTTACGTTCAGTGGAATTGATACTTTTAGCTTTATAACAGTAAACAAAGTCATCGGCATATAGACTTCCATGAAAGTCTATAACGTTTAAACACATCAGCTACACTTTTTATTTCTATACAAGTTGATATTCATGGTCAATCCCGATATCAATATCCAAGATTAATTCGTTAAACACAATTACTGAATTTTCGTTAGACAAAATATCATTATTGATGCAATTCCCTATTAATTTGCTAACATCTATAGGACTATTCAAATTTGTAAATAACAGTTTGATTTTGTATAACATCACAATATTATTACTACCATTACAACTTGTTCGTAAGTTTGACTGACACATGATATCCAACGCCATAACAGTGCAACTTTCTTTTCTGGCCATTCATCCTTTTTATTACAATACCATCCCAGAAAGATCCGTTGCCCCCATTCTAATTCAGGCGTTTGAAACAGTCACTACCTGTGTAACCGTTGACAGTTTTAATGTTCTGTGTTCGAAAAGAACTCGAGATCTCACAGTCGTCATACCAATACCATCAACCATTATGCTACTATAAGTTGCCTATTCGATGACTTGCTCATACTGTATGAAATTCAGTAATATACAATAAACCCAACTTTTAGCAAAACGGTGGGGATCCGGGTTAAAATAGGTCTTCAGTACCCTTTGATTGTCGTAAGAGGCGATTAAATGGGGTAGGGGCGGGTCATTCAGATGACACCACAAATACATAAATTCTCGAGTGTGATGTTGAGCAATATACAACTAATCAAGTGTCAACTTCTGATAAAAAGAAAATATATTCGAAACTCTCTTCATATTTACTTACAGTTTCATTGCAGTACATAATGTATCACGGACTGATTTGCCTATAACTTTTATTCAACAAGCACTTGTCTCACTAGTCTTCCAAAGCGTAACCGTTGAATGTTACACTCTGAGAACCAAATGTAATCAATAACGACAGTCGTATTTCTACGTACCTTTGCGAATATGCATATATCAACACCACAGCATGTAAGAACTGGGGTAAACTAATTGTGTGATATCAATGCAACCCACTGTATGTTATGAAATCGTCGAGAATTTCATGGCATTTGTATATTTGGTATGATACAATCAATGATCTTTATGACACGAACGCCATACCTTTCTATGATTTGCATCAAACAACAACTAAACAACACAAACATGTATGTAGATCTGTTGACGACACGTTAAAGAAGATATATTGAATGTTGTCGTATGAAGAACGTCTCACATTATCAATAATGGACCAAGCATTGAAAATGATAATGATTTATAACAATGGATAGTATAACGTAATCAAAATTGATTGGGAAAAGTCTAAGATTTATTTATTATGATGACAATTTAACGTGTAATAGCAAGTTGCGTTGAGAAACACTGAACAACTTGCTACGTTATATATATCTCTATTTATCTATCTATGTATCTATGTATCTATCTATCTATATATATATATATATATATATATATATGTGTGTGTGTGTGTGTGTGTGTGTGTGTGTGAATATGTATTTTATATTCATATATTTACATTTGCAAGTGTTTTGCCTTATATGACACTAATAACAAAATTGACATTCAATTTTCCATCACATGAAGTCAGCCACGTGATCAGATTTTTTTTCTTGCGTATGAATACAATCACCGCTTCAAAAATATTTGAGTCAATTGTATTAGGTACCTTCACCTGTCTTTATGTCATAACGGAAACAAAATAAATGAAACGCACCAGAATATTTACAGAGAATTTATTTAGTAAACAGACAAGAATTTCCTTAATGAATAAAATAGAAACATTCACTATACCGTTCAGTTGCTTTATCTTTTAAAGATACCGTCTGCACTGTAAACTGCAACTTCTGAAGTAAGGCGAATACGATGGCTTTGATGTTTACATTATGACAATCTAATATTAGATTCACTTTATGATGATGGTAACCTGTTGCTTCAGGGCAATAGCCATCATCGCCGTGACCGAGGCTGGTTTCGAGCTCGAAACATTGTTTAAATTAGGGCATCGCTGCGAGTCTCTATTTAAATCCTACAACAGAAATTTCTCAATTGAATGGATTGAACGGAAAGTCTCTTTCAGTTTGTGTTTATCTTCTCTTACACACTCTACAAACAAACAAAAAATTAAAATACAAAATACCTGTACTCCCTCTTAATTTGTCAGTGTAATGCTACAATCACGAGTCCTAACGATGATCATGCCGTTGTTCCCTTCCAAAAACCTGACGTAGAACTTAACATCAACTTGATCCAATTATCCTTCGTCATCTCTCTTAGATCCTCTGAACGTCTGCCGAAATCTATGTTTAGCAATTGCGTTTACAAATTTAAATAAGGTAGGAGACCGCCACCGTTTCTCCATCACCGATTGACCGAATGTAGTTACTCCGCGCTTCTTGTTTTCAATTAAGTTAACTTGAAGCTCTTAACTATCTTTATTTTACACTTGTTTCATCATTTTAATTCTTCTAGCATAAATATTTATATTTCATATCATCCTAGATATCACTCCCAATTATTTATTCGATCAAACTTTAACGAACTATATCTTATGTTTTACTATCGTCTGCCTATACAAGTATGGAAGCTTGATGATAACAACACAAATCGAAACATAAATATAAACATAAGAAATAAGATATCATTTTTGAGTGTTATTGTGATATGACATGAAGTTGGTACGTGTTGAAATCTACTATAACCTCCTTCGGGCGTTGAAGGATTTGATCACCAGACCAATTTCATGTCATATCCCAATAACACTCAAAAAATGTATCTTATTTCTTAAATGATCGCTCATCATGCAAAAATCATATTTCGATATTATATAGCAAGTTTAATGTCATCAAGATACTTACAGCATACGTAATTTCGCCAATCCCCCGAAAATTCCTTTTTCAAGCATTGATATCTTATTATAGCTCAAATCTCTGAAAAGAAAATACAGAATCTTTATTACCCTGATGCACAGGCAATTATATGATATGGGTTTGAATTTACTATTAAAGAGTAAAGGTATAGAATTACAAATACAGAGACCCCAAGTTTGCCGAGGAATAAATGAAAAGCAAATAGTATAAAATTCTAGCATAATCACATATAACTTATCGACATCACTCCTAAATTTTATCCCGAAATCCCTTCTACTATCCAGGAAACAAATAAAAATTGCCTATTTTTGGTCGACTTTTAGTAGGACCCTGGCACTGTACGACTGAACATGTTATCATATAGAATAAGCAACATTAGATAACATATCTAAGTTGAAGTTCTTACTTCAATTCATCAACTACAGTCCATAATAAATACAAATTACTGCACTTTCACTTGTCATAGTCATTTTGAACGGTGCCACTAATTACCCAAAAAGGATGAAAAGATATATAACGATTTAGAGTTTCAACTATCAATAAAAAAAATCCATTATAGTACATGAAATATGCTAATAATATATCTTTGGAAAGCTTCTACATGAGAAGAAAAAATATATTGCTGTGGCCTTCAATTCGACATTTAGATATATCGACGATGTTTTTTTTTCTATAAACAATGATCATTTTCATTCATATGTCGATTCGATATATCCCAGTGAACTTGAAATAAGAGACACAACATAATCGTCCACTTCTGCTTCGTACTGGTTATATCTCCCAACTTATGCGATACGTAAGAGCTTGTTCTGCATATGATCAGTTTTTAAATCGAAACTGGCTACTGACAAAGTAGTTGGTCTTACAGGGGTTTGGACAGTCTAGTCTAAAGTCAGCATTTCGTAACTTTTACGGTAGTTATAACGATCTAGTTTGCCTATAGAACTTACCATTAAGTCATATGCTGTCTGATGTGTTTCATACCTATTGTAAGGCCGTTCTTGACACATTGATTCTGACTACGGATTGCTCCGTTTACCTAATCGGAACATAGTGCTCAAGGCGGGTGTGACCGGTTGACAGGGGATGTTTACTCCTCCTACGTACCTGATCCCACCTATGGTATGACCAGGGGTCCGAGTTTGCCCATCTCTCTGATTTGTATTTTCTACAGGAATTACGATATTGAATACTGTCAGTTATCTTGGTCTTTTCACAGGTCTCATTATATTTATTCTATCCGAATCACATCAACAGAGGTGTTTGATGATCTTTAATACTCAGGTGAATCTGGGTAGTTAGTAACACTGGAAATTCTCTGAATTCCTTTCTGCATATCTTGGGAAGTGTATGGAATTTCCGGATGAACTTTGACTGTATCGTAGATTGGGTATGTGTTATTATAGTAGATTACAAAGTACAATTTCATACCATTTGATTTATTGTTTATTCATCGGCAAACTTGGGAATTCTATATTTAGAATTGTATACCTTTATTATATAATATTAAATTCAAACCTAAGCCATATAATTACCTATGCATTGACGTACATAAATATATCTAATACAACGTCTAAAACTACATTGCACTTTAAATGTTTTGATGCAAATCAAAATTGTGTTGAATAACTACAATTCCAGTTATCGCATTACGTCTTTGATGCTTACTTTACGTTACAGCATTTGCACTTACCGTCATAAACACATCAATGATTGTATAAAAGAAAAAGCTAACGAGCACTACAGCCAGGATCAGTGTGCCAAGAACGGCCTAACAATTGGTATGAAACACGTTAAACAGTATTTAACCTAACTGAAGGTTGTTAAAACGATCATAGAATTTGCGAAATGCTGACTTTATGCCGTTCTTGTCACACCGATTCTGAGAACGGATTACTCTGTTTACCTGATCAAGATATAGGGCCCAGGCGTGTGTGACCGGTCGACATGGGATGCTTACCTCTCCTAGGCACCTAATCCCACCTCTGGTACATGTATGTTCAGGAGTCCGTGTTGTCCATTTCTCAGAGTTGCATTTTTGATAGTAATTACAAGATTGAATACTGTTCGTTAGCATAACCTCTTCATGTTATCAATGTAGCCCATAGTGTATACTAATATACATGTGGGGGTTTTTGTTTCGAAACATAAATAATTCTCAAAAGCGAAGGCACTGGAATATCTGATAAAATCTTTGAGATATCGGTCGCATTTGTATATTTTACATGATACTCTTTGTGACAGACAGTCCATAATTTTCTATGATTTCCAGCTCAAGTAATTAATTTTAATATCAACAACACAACCATGCATCCTCCAGAGCAGTTGACAACACGTGAAAACGATATATTGAATGTCGTCGCATGGAGACGTCAACAAATTATTTTAATAATGGACCAAGAAAATAGTAAGTGCTCATTCATAACTTGATAAGAATACTTTACTTATTGATTGGTAAAAATGTATCTATTATGAGTAGAAATTAACGTATATATTGTAAGAGATTGGATTGCGAAACTCTAAACAATTTGCTACATTA
Organism: Ostrea denselamellosa; assembly: GCA_024699665.1. NCBI lineage: Eukaryota > Metazoa > Mollusca > Bivalvia > Ostreida > Ostreidae > Ostrea > Ostrea denselamellosa. Next base: position 1,443,269 of record JAMZEH010000051.1, read on the forward strand.
GAGATGCATGTTGAATAGTATTTGTTTCATTATCATATGATTGTTCGTCATATAAAAATCATAATCCGATGTTATAAAGCAAATTTTATTCCACCAATATACTTACAGAGTTAATAATTCCATTAATCCCTCAAAACTTCTACTTTCTACCTTTGAAATATTATTATAACTCAAGTCTCTGAAATAGAAAATACAGACGTTTTATTACACTGACGTAAACACATATTTCTAATACAACATTTAACGCTGAAAAGGGGACATTTTCAATGTTGTTTTGGTAATTGCAATAGATTTACGAAATTTCCATTGTCAGTCTGCCATACAGGTTTTGTTGTTTGCAGAGCTGTAGACTACCCTGCATTCAGCGCGACCACCTTTTCTCCCACACAAGCGTCAGAGGGTACATCAACAAGGGAATTCTCATTTGCATAATTATGTCACCTTCCGTCCCCCTTTTACCAATATTTTGCGAAGAAGTAGACGGTTGATTATAGTCAATAAATGAACTTTATTTCCAGTTCACCATGACGATACGAGAGGTAAAGCCTTAAAAGAGTTCGGGTGTCATTTTAATATCATATCGAACTTTTCGCCGACAATTGCAAGCGATACAGCTGGTAAAAGGAAAACGAATATGGCGGCGTGATATACCTTGTGAATAGTTTATCTATAGGAAACAATTTTTATATTATAGATATGTAAAACGTCGAGCACCTGTGATATCGGCCATATATCAGCGCGAGCGACAATCGTGCCGACTAGAGGTGAAAGGCCTTGTGATTTTGAGCGCGATGCTCTAACAACTCGGCCACGAAGGCCTTGTTGGTGATACTGAGATATTGCTACATAAAAAATGGGAAGTTGACAATGGAGAAACTGAGATCATTCCGTTTGTTGTGAAGTTGAGTTGATAGTTTGCCGGTTACATCTGATGTCAATAGATTATCTAAGTACGGGTATGAAACAGAGGTAGAGGACTCTGTTGTGCCTTTTATGTCGAGTTTCCTAGGGAATATCGAATCGACATAGGAATGAAAATGTTTATTATTAATAGATAAGAGGTCTATATATATATATATATATATATATATATATATATATATATATGTCGAGTTGCATGTCCCAGCTAGACATCTTGTTTTTCTCCTGTAGAAGGTTTTGTCTTATAAGAATATAAAAACAGATTAGATAACAAAGGAGCATAATTCGTTCCCATGGGAGCCCTAACAGTCTGTTGGAAATCAGCAAAGAATAGGAAGATACTGTCAACTTCAGCATACATGTATTTCTAATTTCAACCTTAGAATACTTGTGCATGGAAGCAGATTGGTGTCAAACAAAGTAAGTTTTGGATGTCACTAGATATGAATATTTCCTTTTTCCGTTTTTGTCCGAGAAACAACCGTCTACGATGTCAAAAACCTAGTATATGAAAAGGCATCAATTCGCAATTGATAACCGGTTACAATGCACAGACAAAAGCTCCAACATAAGATTTATCGTAGCCTGGGTGTTTCTTTTATCAAGACAGTAACGGGTTCATTATCGATGTATACGAATAAACGTCCACCGGTATTGAATCCCAAAATTTAGAAATTATGATTAAAACTTAATCGCAGTTCAAACGCCTGTCTTGTGTTACTGGCAAAGTAAAAGTTATCTACATTATCTCATTCAAACCTGAAAGATGAAGGTTCAGGCCCACGCTTCTTTATATGAATCTCTCTCTCTCTCTCTCTCTCTCTCTCTCTCTCTCTCTCTCTCTCTCTGCTCTTCTTTATAATTTCTTTTTAAATTGGTTTTTTATATGGTGACAAGTGTATTCAACTGTTCACTTTCTGGGTTTATACAGTGACATTATCTCACAGACTTGGGGAATTTCCAGGTTTTATACAGTGGTATATTGTCATAGAATTGGGGATTCCTAGGTTTTATACAGAGATATTCTGTCACAGACTTGTGGATTCTGGGATTTTCTACGGAGGTGTACTGTCGCAAACTTTGTGATTCCAGGGTCTTTATACGGTGGCTCACTGTGAATGACCGGAGAAAGTCGTGATTTTACAATGAAGTACATTTTGAATGACTGAGAACTCCTGGGTTTATACAGGGGCGTACTGTGAATGTGATGTTTTAGCTTTACACGGGAACATGCTATCTGTGAATAACTGTGAATATGATAATAGGAGTGATGTGATGATATGCAACACCAAACCATAATGTATATATATTTAAATAGACCTGTAAATGTATATGTGAAGGTGCATTGAGATATCTTTTTTCAGATGTTTCCATAAGAGGAAATATATTTTAGACAGATAAGTTTTTGAAATATTCTTTAACCATTATAGTCGAAATGTTATTAATGTCTTAGAATTCAGGATTTTAATAGCCGATAGTTAACTTCAAGGCAGGGTATTAGCTATTGGAATAAACATAATTCAATCATTCATATTTAGAAGTAAACAGTCGAGGCATTTTAGTTAGCTCTAAAGAACTTCAGGGCCTACTGAAAGAGACCCCTATTGTGTGGCCTAGGGATGGTCAATCTTGTCTTGTAATACGTTGCCTCTCTGGAAACCATATCTGCAATAACATGGGGTTGTTCAGAGTCCATTATCTAAAATTTCACGAGGAAAAAATCTCGATGTATCCTTGCCCAGGCATCGCCTGTTTTTGCAACATCTATACACTTCATCCTTGACGCTGAAACTCGGGATTGTGCCGCGGCTGAAAGGGCCTAGATGATGGACAAAATGTTTAACAGTGACACTCTCTACACCGATAGATTGGAAAATATTCGATCTGTGCCACTTCTCAAATCCAAAAGCAATTTCTACAAATTAATACAATATTGTTTACGATGGGTGAAACCTTATGGATAAACACAGACACACATACACACACATGAATCCACAAAAATCTCTCGTCGCACGTACATCTGTTCCAAAGTAAGAGTAATATTATTTTGTACACACGTCATATTTGTAGAATTATGTCAAAAAACTTTCCATCGTATTCAGATGGATAACGTTGGTTGTAAAATCTGTGATCCGTGGTCTAAGGTTAAGGAATACACGTTTGTGTATTGTTTACATTGAACATTACATCATTGTCTTTGCATTGAGTCCTTGTACGTGTATAAATCTTGAACATAGGATGTAGACAAACAGGGAGAGAGATCAATAATTTGTTACCTTAACTTGATTATCATGGGCTGATCAGATAAGGACACCTTTTTTTCAAAAAGGGGGGATACTGTCCAAAATTCTTGACGAGCAAACAAAATTTTTTGTTTGGCTGATCATATTAAACCTTATTTCCTGGACTGAGACAATGACATTGCAATTCATAACTACGATAATTATTAAAGAAAGAATGGGGAGGGGGAGAGTTGTCAATAAAACACAGTTTGATGTCACATGTACATGTAAATATATATTTCTAGGTATATGTATATGAACTGTTAGTATTTAGTTTCTTATCATTATGTATCTCATAATGTGTAACATGATTTTTTGCCTATGTGTTTGGTGAATCATTAAAATAATTGAATTTAAAAAAGTGGAAGGAAGGCGTCGTCGGTGTTGAGGTTGTGGTCCCCTCCACTGATTCTACGTCTACTGGTGACCCTGTCTCCCCACGCCTTCTTCTTCTATTATATTTTGATTAAATTTGTTATTATTATTATTTATTTCTCTCTTTCTTTTTTTCTTTTAAATTCTTACTGAAAATTTACAGCTTTGCACTTGTGTTGTTTGCAGCACTTTTTTGGAGGTAATGGACCTACAAGAGAATATCCAGATCCCCTGTCTCTTTAAAATATATAAGTCCACGTTCTTTGGATTTCGAAGAAAATACATCTTTATCATAATAGTCAAGCGAGAAATCGTCCAATCTCAGTTGTAGAATGCTCATCGTCGTATTATCAGTCGTCATTTGTTGACGGACGTCAGAGTAACGTGCGAGTGGGTTGAGTGGGTGAGGCGTAGAAGAGTGAATTGATATTTTGTTATTCAAACTTAAATTACTGATATGATGAGAAAGTTCCTTCCATTCTTACGTTCCTTTTTATGAAGATCGATAATCTCACTTTATTGTTCCGAATGACTATACAAAAATACAAGACTGAACAATCGTTCAACGCACTGTGAACGAACCGTGAACGCACGGCAATCGGACGGAAATATGGTAAAGCAGAACGATCCAGATACTGTAGCATATTTAACTCC